>JBCNJP010009826.1:0-26381 GCA_039602395.1 Deinandra increscens subsp. villosa | reverse complement strand
CTGATTCAAGAAACAAAGCAGGATACAACTGGAAAAATAAAATGAATAGAGGCAGCTGGGTTTCGAACCCAGGACCTCTCTGTCCCAAGCGAACAACACAACCAACTGTGCTACAGACACGACTTTGCTTTGAACCAGGCAACTAAGTATTTAACCCATCCTGTCCAGTGATCATCTTCTTCAACAAAAACTCCGGTGGCCGGAGTTTTATTCCGGTCACCGGAAAATCGCGAAACCATAGAAAAATCAAAGAGAAACGTGCGACTAATACAATAGAATGGTTACCTCCAATCAAATCAGAGTTTTGATGCGTTTTTGAAGCCGAAAACGTAACCGAAAATCTCGGACCGTACCACCCGGTGGCGCTCCGTTCTCAGAATCTTTGCTACGGGGTTGCTCGGTAGAGGAATGCGATCTCAATGATGTATGAAACAGGTGGTGAAACAACAGTGGTTCGCCGGAATTCGAGTTCGCCGGAAAACTCCAAAAAGAAAAAGAAATGGGAGCGAGAGTGGGAGAGAGTTCGAGAGAGTGTTTTGGTGACAATCAAATGAGGTTGAAACCTTCTCATATTCAGATTACGACCGATCAACTGGAAAAGGGATTGTAACCGACGGATTGAATGCGTGAATTTGTTTTTTTTCGTTCGGGTGCCGTAGTGAACGTGGGTTCTCATTTACAGTCATTAAATAGAGTTTTAACATTTGGCAAATTCAGTCCCTGCCTATATTACATATTAAGAGGCCAGGTTTGGATAATTCCACAATGGGTCCTTGAAAGTTTGTGTAACCAAAATAACTTTTAGAAGATGACAGAAATAGTCCCTCGGGTTTTAAAAAAAAAATAGCAAGACTAACGGAGGTAACGGAACA
Source organism: Deinandra increscens subsp. villosa (assembly GCA_039602395.1). Classification (NCBI taxonomy): domain Eukaryota; kingdom Viridiplantae; phylum Streptophyta; class Magnoliopsida; order Asterales; family Asteraceae; genus Deinandra; species Deinandra increscens. Next base: position 25,509 of record JBCNJP010009826.1, on the reverse strand, counting down.
CGTAAACGATGGTCAAACGAGTGTATGCCTCTCAACACCATATAACGTGTAGCGTTTATAAGAAATATAAACCTAAACGACCTAATAAAATCATAGATAACAATCTCTTCTTATCCGTTTAAATTCACATAAAATCATAGATTTTAAATCTATAAATGATCAATATACCTAGGTCTCTTAACCCATGAAGTATACTACGTGTTTATCACATAAAATCATAGTTGTAACTCCATAACTATATATCTTTAAATTCCTATAAAATTATAGGACCGTTTCGTACGATTCCGTGACACATCGTCACATAAAGTCATACAACGACACACGTATATATACACATATGTATCACATAAAAATAATAAATATACTTGTCACATAAAATGACAAAACGTTTTCACGAAATCATAAGATATAATTTATATAAAATTATAAATTATATAATTATTCAAGTAAGTTAACCGACGTCTAGACTCATGTGCAACGTTCGTGTAACTATTCTAGTTAACAGAGGTAACGGACGTTATCAAAATATAACACAAGTTATTAACGGGGTTAACCTGGGAAATTGCCGGTTGTCACATATAACTTTTATAAGCACCCCGAGGCTTATAATATATTATAAAAATATCCCAAAGTGGTTCGGCGCATAAAATGATGAGTATTGTAAAGTTAGAGGGCCATAGGTGTAAATAACGAAAAAATATATATAAATATATATAAAAATATATGCGTATGTATACGTATATTATCAAGAGTGTCCTGAGCCTTATAAACTTTATTTAACATATTTTATAATTGTTCGGAGCATAAAATAATAGTTTGGTAGAAGTTTGGGGGCTGAATTGTAAATAAAACATAGAGGGACCAATACTGTCATTTGCCTAAACTTTCTAGGCGTATCGCAAGGGAGACAGGGGCAAGCTGCGCGATACGCGACCCAACTCCAGTCGCAGAAAGCGACCAGCACCTTAGTCACTCGACTTGGCGTCCAAGATTCGTCTTCTACGCGTCAATTCTGGCCGATCACTCACATAGGCACATGTAGGACTCTTGTGCGCACCCTATAGGTATAAATAGCGGCCTCAATTCCCCAGAAACACTCGCCAATTCACTCGATTTCAACCCGAAAACCCCCATTTAGAACCAGAAGCTTTGTCGGAGCAATTCGAGCAAACGGTGAGGACTTAAGAGCTGAAATTCTGCAGTCAAGGCTTATTTGGTATGCTTAACAATAACCTATCTCATTTTTTGTTAATATTATGTCTAAGTATGATTTCTAAAACTATGCTAAAATTAGGGTTCTTGAGATTGTTTTGTCAAAATCGGGTGATCGGGTGGGAATTAGGGTCTGAATTTTTGTAGATAATCCTAATTTAATGTGTTTTAAAAAAGCCCTAAGTTTATTTAATAATTGGAAAAGATTTGGTAAAGGTTTTGTTAAACGGGTCAAAATTAGGGTTTTCATAACGTTACTCTGCCCAAATTGACTAAACGATGTCGAATTAAGCTTTGGTCTTCTAAAGGATGTTATAAAATGTTATAATGGGTAATACCCTAAGTTGGTTTGAATTAAAAATGAGTGTTGGTAACTAAACGAGAAATTCCTGAAATTAGGGTTTCTAAATATGCCTATTTAATATAAAATAATCCGAAAGGTATGTGTCACACCCCAACCAAAGGTGGAATACGTTGGGGCATGAGGATTGTTCAGATGCTCGTGACAACTAACTAAAGTTACCAATATATAATAAACATGCCACTCGATTAAATATCAAAAATATAGTCTTACAATACAATCCAAATAAATGCAAACAAATCATGATACTAATTATTAATTTTAAGGTCATTCTAGGTCCATATAATAAACATTCTGGGTCGTCCGGCTAATACCGAAGTTGCGCGAAAACCGAAAAATCGTTCCACTTGTGTTTTACGCGTATTGTTTGACTAAAAATCAAACGATTAATTCCTTTAATTTGGAAAAATGATTATGAGGCATTTAAAATCATTATTTGAACTTTTAAGTTAATAAATATGTGAATTTCCCTTTGATTATCGATCAGACGAATCTTGAACGCGCGTTTTAAATTGAGAATTTGATTTATCCATTGTTTGAAAACGATTCTAATTATGCAAACAACCAAATAATGTAAAAAAAGAATTTTTGATTATAAAAACTTGTGCCAAAAGTTTAATCCAATGATCGAAATGTTTAATTGACTTCCAATCCGAAAGGTGAACTCGAAACGGTCGGGTTTTGCTACACGGGTCGGAGGCGGATGTTACAGTCTCCCCTACTTTAGGGAATTTCGTCCCGAAATTAGTAGAGACTTACTAGACCTGAAGAATTTTGTCGAAGGTAGGGATATGTTTCTGATAGTTGAGACAAGAGTATGAGGCTAATATAAAGATTTCACTGAAAACAAGAATACATTTTCAGTCACTGAACCTTTTATGTTGTCGCCAATTCTTCGCTTAACTACAAGGCCAAGCGAATCACTGGTGACATGGAAATTTGACATAGCAATCGATTTTGACACACCGACTTAGGCCAGTTCCCAGTCCGACACCCATTGCACCTTGAGAGTATCATAAATGTTTATATATAGGGTGTACCGCAGCTAACCCACCACATTTCTAATACTCCTACAATGTATTGGTTGCCTATGAAGAACCACCCATCACACACATCAAAGGACGATCTTTGATAGAGAATATGAGATTGCGATTACGAGATATAGTTTGAAAGACCCAAGTGATTTGGTGGCATGAGTAATGAGTTGTAAAAATCTGAGAACTAACAAAACGTAGACCGGACCAAAAATCAAGATTGTTTAATTGACCAAAACAATTTGACCATGATGAAAACCACATTCTCCCCTACTTTAGGAGCGAGGCCGGAGAAGGCAAAACACGAGAGGGGTGGATGTAACATGTATCCTTTGAAAATCGCAAAATGATAACTTTATCCTAGGATAATGAATTTATTCCATTAGATGAAATAAAAAAAATAAATAATTAAATAAAATTTTTTGGATTCCTTATAAGAGAACACGTCCGCTTCAGGAGAACTTAGATGTGTCGCGATTCACACCTAATCCTCCTATCACAAGACGCGAAGTCTATACAGATTCCAAAAGATTCTTGCCAAATCACAAGACCTATGTCTACGTTCCCAACCCGATTGTATGCTGGAGCTAGCATCACACACAATTGTTGGTTACCGTATGGGTGGTCCCGTTTTCGCAAGAATGATTGAGATATGCGATCTTGAAAACACAATTGATTGCAAATGATAAATGATCAAAGTGTGACGTAGCGTTATCATAGAATGTTAAATGATTTAGAGTGTGTATGATACCAAGCTTTCGATATGATAAATGGTAAAACCTTCATAATTTGATCTACAACAACCATAGATTTAAATCATTAAACACCATCAAAACCGAGTATCATAATTTGAGTTAGCTACCATGCGGCAAACTACATGAGTCGAATGGCATGATTCGGTTTCCATGTCTACATGGCCGAACACACGACTTGAGCAACATGAGTCCCATGGGTTAGAAAAATGCACTTCGAATATAAATTGATTTCAATTGAGTAGCGTGTTACACTAATCGAAAAACATAAATAAATTAGTGGGTCCATAAATCGAGTAAATCGATCATAGAAATATACGTGTCTAAAACCATAAATCGAGTATTAAATGTCGAATTGACAAAACTCGCAATAATGTAACCAACAAAGGTCATATTCATAATGCGATTATCGAATATCAAGTTAATAAAACGAATTCATGAGTTTAAACCCCAAGAGTTAAATTCATGAACCGATCACTGAATCACCAAAATCGAGTTCATGGATTTAAATACCAAGGATGGGTTTCATGCATTGACCGTTGAATCACCAAGGTCGAGTCATGCGTTTAGATGACAACTGGAATTCATGGGTCATTTTTTTGAATCACCAACATCGTATCCATGAATTGAAATGACAAAAGCGTGATTCACGGATCGACTATTGAATCACCAATAATCGTATCCATGAATTGAAAGATAAAAGTGTGATTCACGAATCGATTATTGAATCACCAATAACCGCATCCATGAATTTAACCAACTGAAAGAGAAACTAGTGGAATCAAGGAATTTAAATAACAGAAATCGAGTTCATGAAACACTTGTTAAGTTGAAATTCGTAAATGAACAACATGAATTTTTTTCCCCATGAGCTTATCGTTTAAGTGACATGAGTTCCATGATCCAAGAATCGAAGATAGATTTAGAGTAAATTCGAATATCACCGATGAAGGCGATCATAAATTAGGGGGTTGCATTTGCGAATATCCTGAAAGTATTTAGCGAACCACGAAGAACCCAAGATCAACCACAATCATAAATTGAAATGAAGATTTCTTAATGGGCTAAACATACATATATTTAAAAAAAAAGATTTTTGATACAATTGTGGGCCAAAATATCCATCTGTTGGGTAAAAGTAAGTTTAGGGATCAAAAGGAAGTTTAAATTTGTGTAACACTTTTGATGTTGGCACACATGTAGAGCCGTCCACTCGAGAGGTCATATAATTAATCATAGACTCGTACACATGGAATCCCGTCAACACATGTACTTGTAACTCGTAGATTTCCAGACCAGCGGACTTCTCGACATGCACACCGTAAAATGTGTATGTAACTTAAAACGTGACTACGCAAAGGCTGACTTAAAATTTTAGTAAAGACGGGTGATCGTATGCAAGTTGGTTCATAAGCTCTTCAATGTGCACCCTTGTTGTCATTTTAGCATGGAATCCCGTAACATGCGAACGTGCAACTTAGGAGTCCATCAACGAGAACTTACCAAACCTACAAATGATGATGAATTGGTATATATATAGACGTCGAACATTCATGAATTTTGAAAAATCGTTGTCCAAAGGCGTGTAATATGCAAACTGATGAGATTACGTTAGGCCAAAGTAAAACGTTTTAGATCAAGTGTTTTGGAAGTCCAAGTGGCTAAGTTTTGCAAGTTAAGGTTTAGGTTTGTGGTCACTTAATTGTAGGTGTGACATCAAGACCAAGCGCAACCTGATTGACTGATTTGACCGACGCATCATTTGCATGGGCCAACCCAAAACACACCCTTCGTGAATCACCACACTAGGTGTGCCCATTGGGCTTTGGTGCAACAGATTGGGCTTGTGATCTGGACCCGTGAAATGTTTTGTTGGGTTAAAATGGGTTCGTAAAATGATAGACGTACACGACTCTACGTGAGTTCTGTGGAACATTGGCTTGTTGGTTTAACATGTGGTAGCATCCGGATCGTGGTTGTGATGATTAAAAAACATGTATTTGAAATCACATGGGTGGTGTGCGAAAAAATCCAAGATGCGAGATGCAAATTGAGAATATGATCTTTACATAATGGAACTCAGGGTGCCAAGAAACGAATAAGGGAAACATGTAAAATCATAACCTTGAAAAGGCTGAACCGAAAACGTGTAATGTAAATCGCGGCATTACGTGGGATGCGATACAACACAAGGGTGTCGTATGCACTCGTAAATTTGTAAACCAAACATCAATGATGACATAGGAGGTAGTAAAACTTTGTAAATAATATGATATGTAAATCGATTGAATAAAATATGAGGGAGGGAAAGTGTAAAATTGTGAAAGTAAGGGTCCAAAAACGAAAGTCTTATGAAAATAGGCCATGAAATTGGCGAGTTAATGGAATTTGAGGTATGATTGTGTAAAACATGCATTCTGAAAATCATGAGATCATAAAACACGAAACATCGAGAGTCGTTGAAAACATAATTAGAGTTGATGATAACACACAAAACACAAAATCATGTTAATTTGATAAAACGAATGGAGTGACCATCACCTCCTGATTGGGGAGCTATAACCGTGACTAATCAGGATTATTTGATGATTTCTAGCAGACATGCTTTGGCCTAATAGGTTCAAGTACTCTCTTCAGGGCATCCCAGGAAGGCATCCAGGTCCGGCGGTTGATTCGGATTTATACGCAACACTTGCCTGATGGAGACCCCAAATCACGGCACCTTCCCCCTTCCAGTTACTACATGTCTATTTGCTAGAAATCTAACCCCAACGAGAATACAAAATCAAGAAATCAATTTCCTAAATGGTACGTAAGGCACAACGTTACTAAGGAAATAGGCTAGGAAGCCTCGAGTGTAAGTGCATAAGTGTGTGTGTTGTGTGTGAGGGACATTGTGAGTTCGAGAAGGCATGTCTAGGAAGCATCTATGAACAAATAGCAAAGTAAGGCATTCTAACATGAGCTAGTCATGTAGGACACCTAAGGTATAGTCTAGGTTATCCATTTCTAATAACCTAAATCCCTATAGCCAAGGCTCTGATACCAATCTGTCACACCCCAACCAACGGCGGAATACGTTGGGGCGTGAGGATTGTTCAGATGCTCGTGACAACTAACTAAAGTTACCAATATATAATAAACATGACACTCGATTAAATATCAAAAATATAGTCTTACAATACAATCCAAATAAATGCAAACAAATCATGATACTAATTATTAATTTTAAGGTCATTCTAGGTCCATATGCAATCGTAAGTGACATCATCAACTTCAAGCATTTCCTGCAACATGTATAATATAAAAAGTCAACTACGAGAGTTGGTGAGTAAACATAGGTTTTAAATAGCATAAGTAAAAAAATAGCGATTCATGTGACAAGTGAAATTCATAGATTATGTGTAACATGTTATAAAGGTGTTGTGTAACAAAATCTAGACATTTAGGAAATCAATCACCCATTGAAAATAAGAATACATTTTCAATATAGTGGGTGGGTTGTCGACCAATAGCTATTATTGACCCATAGGCTTCCAAATAATCGTTAATGGTACACAAGCGATTAATGACTAGCGATAAGCGACAAACGAATACAACATATAGATCCAACACGTATTACATATCAAGAATACACATGCACAACATGGAATCACATAGTAATGTAGATAGAATAATGATTAAAGATTTTGGAATAAGATACAATGTTGCACCCCAAATAATGAAAACGAAAACGGGGCTATGATTACTCACCTGATAAGCAAAGCAAGTCAAGTAGCGAGAGAAAAACAACGAACGCGAGGAAAAGCTAACCCTGCTGAAAACCTAAAGAATTCGAAGAATCGACAGTTGTAACGACCGATACGATTACCAAAGATTGATTGGAGATTTATTTATTATATATGTTAAGAATATTTCATTTAATAGTTATTGTTACTAAAAGACCCTTTTATGACCAAAAACACCACTTTTGACAATTAATCAAAGTTTAGGGTTAAAACTATAATTTCTCAAACTTCGGGGTTAATTATGTCAATTCAACAAAGTCTTAAAAATATAGTTTTTCCAGAATTTAGGTTTATTACTAAAACATCACAACAATTCTGAAAATTTCATATCTTTAGTAAAGTTACACTTTTCCCCCTTTAGTTTCAATAATTACATAAATGGCCTAAAAGTTGTAATATTTTGCGGCGGTCATATTTAGACTTATGAAAACCTTAACATATGTTTATTAACATCCCAGAAGTGGGTTAGTAAGTTTCATTCACTATAAAATTGTTAGATTAGAAAACTATGTGATAAAACACTTACTTTAACGGGTCAAAACGCATAACTCTTAGGTTTTTGATAAAAATTCAGTTTTGATGGTTTGAAAACATCATAATATACTTAAAAGATTATTTAGGACAGATTACAACCCTTGGTAAATGGTAATTGTGATTTTTGGTAGTTTTTCCCCAATTAAAGTGTGCGTTTAAGGTTTGACTTTTGATACAGAGGACTTTTGGTCAAATCCAGCAATGAGGTATAGTATTGCAAACAAAAACAAGAAACTTTGATGAAGAAACTTACTCGTCAAAGTCGAAGGAAGCTGGTAAAATCGGAAGGTCAAACTGATGGACTTTGACTTCTCAAAACGCAAACGGTTGAACAAGGCACGAAATTAAGGCTTCAAGAAGCTTGAGGGATGTTCATAGGAGCAATATCAACTGGTATTTATAGGGTAGAGGGTCGTTTAGGGTTTAATTTGAGCATAAGTGTGATTTTGGTAAGTCTTGGAGAAAAAGTCAATATTTTCAAGTATGGAAATGAATCAAATTGATTAATGATTTCGAAGTAAATATGAAATTGACTTGAAGAATAATTTAGGGGTCATTTAGATGAAATTACAGGAGAAAACGGATCGAAAAACGAGTTTAAAACAAAGATTTTAGGCCAAAAATACCCCCAAAATCGAGCTGGTCGCGATCAGGTTTTAAACACAGTATATAAACTGTGGAAACGGATTTAGTACACAATTCTGATCATGCTCTGGTGGTTAAGTCGCTGGTAATGTACAGGGAGGTCGCAGGTTTGATTCCTGCGGCTGCCAACCCATTTATTTCTTTTTTTTTCTCTCTTTCTCCTTTCTTTCTTTGTTTGATTTTTTTTTCGCTCGCCACGCATTCGTTACTTATCGGATTTAGCCCAAATTTGAAAGACAACTATATTAGACCCATAAGAACATGCTGAAATTATAAAAAAAATTGATTTTTATCTTTTACGAGTCTCTCGATTCGCGAACCGAAAACACATAAATATCGCGAATCGATAATTTTCTCGTTTTAACTTGAAATGACCCCAAATTTTACGAGGAGCTATATTAGTCATATAAAAACATCAAGTAATATAAAATATGATTTTTGAGACTCATGGGTCGTCCGGCTAATACCGAAGTTGCGCGAAAACCGAAAAATCGTTTCACTTGTGTTTTACGCGTATTGTTTGACTAAAAATCAAACGATTAATTCCTTTAATTTGGAAAAATGATTATGAGGCATTTAAAATCATTATTTGAACTTTTAAGTTAATAAATATGTGAATTTCCCTTTGATTATCGATCAGACGAATCTTGAACGCGCGTTTTAAATTGAGAATTTGATTTATCCATTGTTTGAAAACGATTCTAATTATGCAAACAACCAAATAATGTAAAAAAAGAATTTTTGATTATAAAAACTTGTGCCAAAAGTTTAATCCAATGATCGAATTGCTTTAATTGACTTCCAATCCGAAAGGTGAACTCGAAACGGTCGGGTTTTGCTACACGGGTCGGAGGCGGATGTTACAGTATGGAGACTGGATTTTTGACATGGAACTATGTTTATATATATATATAATAAGTATTATAAAGTTAAAATGGATAAATAAGAAAGTATTTAAATTACTAAGTTAATCGGGTATTTAGAAGTTCACACGGACCGGAAGGGTAGACGCCTGTACACTGGGATTTCTGGCAAAAGCGAGGGTGTCGCATAAATCCCAACTGGGAAATGGCATCCCTCACTGGGCGACCCCGGAGTGAGCGTTTACTTATAGGAATGTGTGTCTTCATAGTTATCAATAAAAGATAAGGATAATGGCCTAAAGGGCATTTTGGTCATTTTGACCTTTTAAAAAGAAATGAATTTAATAAGTTAATATTATTAAGATAATAAAGTATTACAATAAACATAGGAAGTGTTTATTGTATTAAACCTTGCGTTAACACCGTACAATACGCGATTAGGTTTAATTGGAAGACATTGCGGAGACTTTATCTGAATTAACTGCTTAAGAGAATAAGATGAGTTCTATGAGCCCACTTTTAAATGTTTTAAATGTTTTAATGTTTTCGGGCTGATATACATGCAATGATACATATTCAACTGTTTACTTGAAAAGTATTTGAGATGTCTTTACTTGTTTTGTGTTGATACACATACGTGAAAAAGTTATAATACTTATAACTGTTTTAAAGTTATTATTACCTATTATTACTGTTTTCGGGAAGGTTATAATGAACGGGTAATAAAGAAGTTAAACTTTTAAAGAAAAGTTTAAAAAGAGGAAAATGAGTTTTTGAGGATAAAGGAAATGACCCTTGGGGTTATTTTAAAGAAGTTTTAATCTAAGCACATATTTTATGGTAAGAGGGGGGTTGTACAATCCAAGCAGTGGAAATAAAGCCATTGGAGTAACGACGGTTACTCAAGAGGTCGGGAGGCGACGGCCAACCGAAAGGGACTAAAGTAGTCCCAGAGATAGACAATGCTTAGTAAAAAGAGGTTTTGCTTATAATGTTCCGTATGACTTTATTATACGTAATGATTATTTACACAAAGGATGGGTCCCGGAGGCCCAAGGTATTTTAGAGTATTAAATGATTTTTAATACTGATGAGTTAAACGTTTTGGTATAATCCTGCTATGCTTTATACCTGTTAAATATTTATAAAAAAGGGGCTGTTAGGCCTAAATGTTTGAGGTATGTTTTAGAGTATTTAATGATTCTTAATACTGAATGTTTAAGTATTTTGGTATAATCCCGTCATGTTGTATACCTACTAAATGTTTATAAAGAAAGGGGTCGTTAGGCCCAAACGTTTGAAGTAACCTTTCAAGGAAAGGTAAAAGTTTTAAATACTTAGAACTCACCAGCGTATGTTGACCTTTAAAAGCATGTATGTCAGGTATCGGTGATGTTTAAAGTAGCAAGGGAAGGGCTCTAGCAAGGGCTGATTAGATGGGCAAGCTATCAGGAAAGACTCGGTAGTAGACTGCATAATTATAGATAAGATCTAGTTATTAGATTATGTTGTTATCTTCCTTACTGTTGTACTTGTTAGATAAATAAATGAAAAGTTTTTAATTTTCGCTACTTAGTTATCTCTGTTGTACCATGTGTTCATGAGTAAATCCGACACGTGACCCCTCCTGGAGCCAAGACTGGAAGTGGGCGTCACAAGTTGGTATCAGAGCCTTGGTGTAAGAGATTTAGATACTAGCACGGTATCTAGACTTAAACTAGGACTCTTGGTAACCAAAGTAAGGTAAGATAGGGAAGATAAATGCCAGTCAGGATAGTCATGCCCGTAGGAAAAATGTTGCACGAGGAACATAGGAGGTAGGACTTAAGGTATGCAAGTGCGGAGAATACCCGATTGCAATTAGCTACTGCAAATTTGGTATTTTACCCAAATGAACATATCATAGGTTCTAACTGTTATGTGGCCTAGTGCGGGGTCGGTTAATTGACAGTGAGATCCATGGTCAATAACTTGTAAGGAATGCCTAGAGAAAGGTAGTTTTAAAGGACCGGTTTTAAAATTTCCGGTAAAGAATAAAAGGAATAGTACGAACACCGGGGATGACTGTGATGAGAATAACTGGGTTTTGAACGCATCATAATTATATAAGTGCACGTATATAATTATCATGAATTCAAAAATTTGGAGACTTCACGTCACATCATGAGATACGTGGTCAATAACTTGTAAGGAATACCCGATTGCAATTAGCTACTGCAAATTTGGTATTTTACCCAAATGAACATATCATAGGTTCTAAATGTTATGTGGCCTTGTGCCGGGTATACATGTAGATCATTGTAATATTTTTTTGTATTTTTTTCTAAGGGGACATAAGGGTTTTCAGGTTTTTCACAACTCAAGTGGGTTTTCATTATATATATATATATATATATATATATATATATATATATATATATAAATATATATATAGAAAGAAGATCAATAGAAAACCCATTACTTTTTGGAAAACCTGGAAAACCCAATCCAACCAATTATAATAATCCATGGATTTTTATTTTTTTATTTTATAATAAGGGTAAGATTGTAACTTACCATATTCTATTTTAGTAAAGAATTTTTTTAATTTAATGATAATAACTACTATCCTATAATCATGGAATTTTTTTCATGTACGTTGTTTCTTCTTCCTCTAACCCTAATCCATAACAATCGAACTCCATAATCATCCATCTGTGACCTCCATTTTTTTTCATCAAGTTCAAACATAATCGTCTGCGATTGAAGATAATCTCGATCCTTGGTCTTCGCTTGATATCAATAAGAACATAATAGTGTTCCCTTTTCTACGCTTGTGAAGAGCAATAATGTAACTGTTCTCCAATCCGCGGATCAATTTGGAGTTCATCATGAAGGTTTGAACTTTCACGTATTGTTCATGTACATTATAAATTTTCGTTTTCTTAAACTGGTTTTATGTTGTCTAGTATAAATTTAATATACGTTACACTGATGTAACATTATATCTTTTATCAAGTTATAGGATCTGTCTAGTATAAATTTAATATACGTTACACTGGTGTAAGATGGGTTTTCCATGTTTTTTTAAAAAAACTTGGTTTTCCATGGAATATCACCTATATATATATATATATATATATATATATATATACTAGTTTTTGATACCCGTGCGACGCACGGGTGGATTTTAAAAAAAATAAATCTAAAATTTAACATACTACTTTATAAATGTAATTTGATAAGCGGAATTAAAGAAAATAAAAACGAATTTGGTTAATCAATATGCTCACCAATCAACGAAATTGGTTTTGCCATAGAACTTCTTGGTTGTGCCTTTCGAACTGCTGAATCCAACTCAAAGGGCAAAACATGAGACATTTGGTTTTCAGAAGCTTAACCTTCAAGTTATGATTCATGTTTGCAAGTTGCAAATCACTTAGAGAATCATAAACACTCACCTCAGCCTTTTGATTGATTAGCTTTGAAATTAACAAAATGCAGTATGAAACTGATCGATTATGTACGTGAGGTATATATATTAGAATGGAATGTTAGTTATTTTGAGGATATATTGGCATATTTAATATATGATTTTAATTTTTTTTAAAGGTCCAAATTATTAGATTAACTAATATTTTCGAAATCTTAGGTATTTGAAATAATTTGTAAAGGTCTTTAAATACAAATAACTAACATTTTAGGATTTTTTAGGTGTGAAGATCGAAAAGGAATTCAAATTTAAATAAGTAACAGTTTCGCAATTTTAGGGATGAAATCCAATTCTTAAAGAGGAGTGGATTGTTTGAATTTTTGGCTAAATTTTTCGGACTTGATAATGTAAGTTGCCAATTGTTTCATTGCTCGTTTATAAGTGCTATATATGGTATGAAAAAATGGAATAAATGTAAAAGATAGGAAATTGTTTCATAGACTAACATGTAGGTTATCAATATGGTATGAAAAAAGGTATTTATTAAAAAAAAACTAATATTTTTGTATGTCTATATTTTTAAGTAATTAATATGGAATGTTTGTTATTTAAGTATGGATTAGGATAATCAAACTTTGCTTTTGAAATATAAACGTATAAATGTGGAAGTTTTGTGATTCGAATGTTACGATTATGAAAAAAAAGGTATTTATTAAAGAAATCCTAATATTTTTGTATGTCTATATTTTCAAGTAATTACTATGGAATGTTTAAAGGTATTTATTAAAAAAATCCTAATATTTTTGTATGTCTATATAGGTATTTATTAAAAAAATCCTAATATATTTGTATGTCTATATTTTTAAGTAATTTCTATGGAATGTTTGTTATTTTAAGTATGGATTAGGACAATAAAACTTTGCTTTTGAAATATAAACGTATAAATACGGAAGTTTTGTGATTCCAATTTTATTTTAAAAATGAATATTTTTTATTTTAAAATTTGTAGGTACCTAATTTAGGCGATTTATTTGAGGGTGGGTGAATTGAGCGGAAAACCAACAAAAGAGAGTGTTGTGGTGATGCCACGTGGCAACCCAACTTTTCATATATATATTATATAGATATAGATATAGATAGATAGATCGAAGATAGATAGATAGATAGATAGATATAGATATAGATATAGATATAGATATATATATATATATATTATACCATATATACAAACATTAACTGATTCTACAATTCTTTAATCATGTTGTACAATTTAAAAAGAGTCCTTATAAAGACACCCAGGTTTTTTACTAAAAACACCCAAAGCATACGATCGTTTCATCCAAAACGATATGGAAACGATCGTTTTACCTGAAACGGCCCCTTGGAATTGTACGTCGACATCAAAAGCTGCAACCCTATCAAATCATGTTTATTCCTACGATCGTTTTGCATGAAACGACCTCAATTTTAGGCCGTTTTATAACAAACGATCGTTTCTGGATTTCTTTTGAATTCATTAGATGTGATGTTTTATTCTATTTAAATCGTATATATATCGATCGATCGATCGTATATTTTCATATTATCGATCGATCGTCCACTGTTTTATACTACAATCATTTTCTCAATCTATAAGATTCGTAAGAGATGTCGTGGTTCGATGAATTATTTAACGGAGGCAGCGGAGGTGATAGCTACAACCCCGGCGGTTATGATGGAAGTGATAATTATGGAGGTAATTACGGAGGAATTTACGAAGGAGACGCCGACAGTTATGTCGGTAATTATGCAGGAAATTATTCTGGTAATTACAACAACAACGACGACGACGACAACAACAGTAACAACAACAACAATAACGACGACGACGACAATAACAACAACAACGGCGGCGACGATAACAACAACAACAACGGCGACGACGAAAACAACCGTGAGTATTATGAAACCGACCAGGTACCACCTATTCATGTTTTTCGTCATTTAATTTTTATGATTTATACATATTATCGGAATCCATGTGTATATTATCACCACTTCCAATTATGATACTTATTTAATAATTTTAGATCTTCGTATAAAAAAAAGAGCTGTTTGACTGGGCCTTTGAACGAGCTTGTCCAAAGGGTTATGTTCTATCAACTAAACGTAGCTCAACGCACGCACTTACGGGAGAGTATACAAAAATCTCGATATGGTGTGATCGTAGTGGCAAATACGTACCAAAGGGTACTCAGCAGAGAAAGACGGGCAGTAAGAAATGTGACTGTCCGTTCTTGCTGAAAGGTACGTACATTAAAATTCTAGCCGGTTGGAACTTAGAGGTGGTCAACCATGAGCATAACCACGAGCCGTCGGAAAATCTGGAAGGCCATGCAAGGGCGATGAGGTTTAACGACGAGGAGGTTGGTAATGTGAGACAGATGAAAAACCAAAAGATCCGGCCTCGTCACATCTTGACGGAAATTAAGAAAAACAACCCCAAGAACCTGTCGAGTAAGCGGACGCTCTATAACATCCTAGCTAAGATTAAAGGCGAAGAAACGATCGGTGATACCCCTATGCAGGTATTCTTCTCCCTGCTTGCTAAATGTGGTTACATCTACTATGACCGAACGTCCCCGGGGACGAATAGAGTTGATGGCGTGTTCTTTGTCCATAAGCACTCCTACAAGTTGTGGAGGGCGTTCCCGCATTTCCTGGGCATAGACGCCACGTACAACACGAACGTGTACAAGTTTCCATACGTCCAAATGGTCGGCGTGACATCGACCGGAATTTCATTTCTAGTCGCCAGCGCCTTCATAAGCCAAGAGCGTCAAGAAGACTTCACCTGGATGTTGGAACGCCTCAAAGAGACAATTGGAGACCACCGCCTCGAGCCTAACGTAATCATCACCGACAGAGACCTTGCCCTCATCAAAGCGTGCGGCAATGTTTTTCCCAATGCCACGCGTAACCTGTGCAGATGGCATATAGAGAATAACATCTTTAAAAACTGCAACACAGGGTTTGATAAGGATGGGTGGAAGGGGTTTTTGAAACTGTGGAGCAAACTCATAAACTCCAACACGGTGACAAACTACAACCTTCATTACGACTTACTATATCGAGAACTCGCCCAGCATCACAGAGGTAATGTTTCTCTAACCCCGTTTAGTACTAATATCGTTACATATGCATTAATAACACCATTACATTATTTACTCAGAAGTTCTGTCGTACCTAAACCAGCAATGGCTTGAACCGCACCGGGAGAAGTTTGTGTCCGCCTGGACCGATACGAAACGTAACTTCGGTAACTACACTACAAACCGGGTAAAAAGCCAGCACGCAAGGTTGAAAATGGATCTCGACGACGCGACCAACTGCACGCTGGACCGGTTTGTAACGTGTGTTAACGAAATCGTCGATGGTCAGAAAAATGATATCGGTCGGAGTTTCACAACCAGCAAGATCAAGCGGATGAACGAGCATAACATACCCGTGTTGGCTGATCTCCTATGCGGTATGTCCCACACCGGCCTCAACATCCTTGTTAAGGAGGTCAATCGGATTGAAAAACTCATAAAGTACAATCGAGGTTGTTCTTGTAACGTGTGGACGTCATGCGGTCTTCCTTGTTCATGCAAGTTGGGAAAGTACATACGGTCAGGTTAGGAACAACCATTACTTCGGTTTGCTACAACATACTATTCACTGTTTTTTGGTTTTATGTTTTGTGGTGATGATGTGTGGTATATGTTATATATGTGTGGTTTTGTTATGTTTTGTGGTGATGATGTGTGATATGTAGTAAAAAAAATTAATATATGATTTTGGAAAATTCAAGTTAAATTATTACAATTTGCCTTCAAAAGTAATACATGATTCATAATAAATTTTTGGGGCGTATCAGAAATACTAAAAAAAAAAATCATTCAAAAGCCCTCATAAAGGCTATATAAACCATAGAGAATTCTTGAAAAAAAAAATTTTAAAAATTTTCCTAAAATAAAACAACGTATCTGTTTTGAAAGTCAAATTCACAATGAACAAGTCATAAATGATGTTATATTAGCATAAAAGAGCTGCTACAATTATTCTGAAAATTACATCACCGACCGGAATACAAATACAGGAAATTACATCATAAACCTAAAGATAATTTTAATGATTCCAAGGGAAGTCCCAGTCAAGTTCGGGGGCTGGGTTAACCGGAGGACGAGGTGGGTTAACCTGAGCACGAGGTGGATTAACAGGAGGACGGTGTGGATTCACCGAAGGACGGCGTGGATTCACCGGAGGACGATTTGGGTTCATCGGAGGACGAGGTTGATTCACCGGAGGAGGAGGTTGCGGGTAACCGCCAAATGGGTTAACACGTTGACGACGGCTATTGTCTGGAATGAGATCAACGTCAATGGGATTCATTTCATCACCCGAAACTGGTTCTTCCATAATACGTAGAAATACATCTATTGAGATACTGTATGGATCATCATCTTCACTTTCCTGATGACGGGAATAAGAAGCCCTGTTTCGACGATTGGCCATTGAGGATATGTAAACATTATGTGTACCAGTACTGTATATATATATATATATATATATATATATATATATATATATATATCGTATACTCCTTCCAACGGCTATATTTTTCCCAACGGCTATATTTTTCCCAACGGCTATATTTTGCCAACGGATAGATTTCTCCAACGGCTAGATTTCCCCAACGGCTACATTTTTTTTATTTTTAATAACTTTTTTATGCATTATAAGTTCTAAAAAATGTTCTGTGAATTTTTTATATTTTTTAAAAATACATCATTTTTTTCCTAATCTAAAATATGCTATATTAGCTAGGTTTTTAAGTGTTTTGTAGTAAAAAAAAAATTATTTTTTTTAAATAATTTTAATAATGTTTGTGGTTTGTTAGTGGCCTATTGATGAAAATGACATCACCCTCCATGATATTTTATGTACAACTTGGCCTGCTACAAACATTTCTCACAGTTCCATCATAACAGATTACAACATCTCTAAAAAACGTTCTTGAATACAGACGTCCACTTTCATAGATTTGTAAGCCCAAGAAACCAATTTGTTGACCTATTCGTGTTAGGGCAGACTCACTCTTGGGGTCTATCAAATTACCCATGGATGAAAATCACAAAATAAATTCATAAATGGGATTCTTACATGCCCGAAGATTTTTCTCGAGTTGCATGTCGATTACCTCATTGTAATTAGACCTCAAGTGATATAACAAAGGTGCAACTTCTAGTATTTGGTCTTCTATGTTTCTTATAGCATCCTTTGAAATCACAAAATCCTCCAAATATTGGCTGCATCGAGTTAAAAAGCTTCAGAACTTCTCTTGGCCTGGTTTCGAAAAAGTGTGGCATTTGGACCCTTCTCTGAGTGAATAATTAGACAAACCATCTCATGTTGTGCTCAGTGACACGTTCTTCAATATTTACAACAAAAATATGTATTTTATGTTTTTTTAATAAATATTTTTAAAATAATTTTTATATACACACAACGGCTATATACCCAACGGCTGTATTTTATAACGGCTATATACCCAACGGTTGTATTTTATAACTTTCTCCCCTATAAATAGGGGTCATTTGTTTGATCTTGAACCACCCTGTACATGTCTGAAGATCCAAATTTTCTTTCAGTTCTTCACCAGTTTCACAATCTTGCTATGTCGTCCACACCTCCTAGAGATGTCCTTGAACCATGGACTCCACCTCCGGCAATGCTTCCGGCGCCTGGTTTTGTGCCACCGGTCGAACAGCCGCCACCACCACCTGTTATGCAGCCTCGACCTCCTGCCCCCCCTGTTAATCGTCGTCCATATCCACCACCCACTGTTGTTCGACCCCCCCGTCCCCTCGTCGGAGTTGAAGAGGAGGATGAAGATGCCTGGAATGAAGCAAACAAAGAGGACATGGAGGTCCTTCGAGAGTACCGGGCGGAAGAACATAGTAGGTCCAAGGAGGTGGATGTCGAATCTGGAAACCGCTGGGCATCAGACAGTGACTCCGACTCAGCTTCAGACTGGTCTTATTAGCTGTTATGAGATTTCAAGTATTCTGTAGTGTTGGAGTCATAATGTTTTTCCTATTATTCTCTTGCGTTTGTAACGAATCTGGGTTGTCTTCCTGTTATCAATAAATATGTTTTTTTTTTAAAAACTTATGTGGATTTTTGGAACACTAAGAAATATAAATAAAAAACATAAAATACAAATTTAAAAACTTATATTGCAAAAATAAGTTATAAATAAAATTATTTAAAAAAAATAAAAATAAACATCAACTTCTCGGCCTAAAAAATAATCAAAATTCTAAAACGGTCGTTTTATACAAAACGACCCGACAAACATTCCCCTAATGATCACCTAATCATTGCCATATAACGGCTTTAATATTCCTTTGGGTCGTTTCAGGTAAAACGATCGTTTCTAGGTCGTTTCTCTTGAAACGATCGTTCATTTTGGGTGTTTTTAGTAAAAGCCCGGGTGGATATAGCCGGACCCTTTATAAAGCATATAATACAAGTTCCTCCCCTTTTTATGGTACAAGACCTTTATTGCACCCCTCACTTTCATCAATATCATATCTCTACGTCCATCCACATCCATTCATATTCGTATCTCTCTCTGTTTAATCTCTCTACCGTCGCTCACAACGATCTTGCTCAACTCGATTTCCCAAATCCTTTCTCCTTTTAGATGCCAGAAAACAGAAGACCACACCGCCGTTAATCTGGCTTCCATGTCACCAAGCCTTTCGACGATCATCGCTAGCTGAGCTTCTCGCGGATCGCAGCCAAGAAATCGACGCTGCTATTTCTATCGGAGTTGCTGCAGGTTTTGTCTTCAGATTTTATTGTGTTTTGTCATGTTGAATCTTTTAGGGTTATGAATTTCACAATTTTTGTGGTGCCAGATTAAGAGCGACTGAGGAGATTGCATGTAACCCTAGAATTTGGTTTCAAAATGTCTTGATCGGTAATCTCTTATCACCAGCTTACTTACTTTGAGTTATTATAATACTTTATTGGTTTATTTTTCTAGATGCCTTTCTTATTGTTGCTGAGTTTTGGTTTCAGTTTTAAAGATTTTATTGTTTGAGTATATAACGTGAAGAATGGGTTCAAGTTTAAGTTTATTTTTGTTTCATTCTTGGTTAGAATTTCTAATATATTTACTATTTCAATTTTGATTCTATAGAATGCCACAAGGTTTGACAATAACTACTTTAATTTTTCAGTGGTATGTGGAACTCATCATCAGAAGGGGCATTGGTGATTAAGCCCACAACATTTTTTGGTGAGGTATGAGGTGTGAGCAAAGTAAGGATGGTAATGGCTTAGATGTGTGACTTGGTAGCACAACAATTTTTATGATCATGTACATGTAAGTATTTCTTTTCATATAAGGATTAATGTGGTATTTTTACTTTAAAAAGTCGTTGCAAGCACAAATGCAAGATTTAAAGCCTTTTAGTTACTTTTAGTAAAATTTATGTACAAATAACACAGATCCAGAATAATACTAATAACACAAAATCGAGACAATAAACTAATAATCATGTATATATGTGTATGCAGGTTCTTTTGTAGGTCTGCAAGTATAAAGGGAAGGTTTGTAAATGGTCAAATGAAGAGGTAGTATGGGTATTTATTTGAACTTAGTAGGTACTTAAAGATACATTATAATTGTTGGTGACTAGTAATGCTTTTTGAAAACAGAATCAGAATAATAATGTTGGTAACAAATAAATGGTTATTAAATTGCAAAGTTTACCCAGTTGCATAAACAGGTCAATCCACCTTCGAAAAAGTAGTAATGATGCATTAGTGAGATCATGTTTTCATACTTATAAAACAGTAGCTTGAGTCAATGTGGCCATCTCCGACGAGTATGACGATGTAAATGCATAAACTTCTAGATCTTTTATTTATCTTTTGAATATATGTAGCAGGTGGCAAATCCAGCAGCAATCATACCTTATGCCAATCCTTCATCTACTTTGCAGTACCATACTTTACGCATCGTATCTCACCACTGAATACATTTTCCAAAGATGATGATGAAGAGGATGAATATGAATATGTGGCGATGGTGGTGACAAAGACGGTGATACCCTTTGAAAATCACGAGGGGCGAATCCAGGAAGATAGAACGATTCAGAAGATGAGAAGAGGAAGATGAATGAGACAAAAATCTGTCGCCAAACAAGCCTCCACCATTGTCGTCAAAATAGAACAATGTCATCCCTCAGATCTCACACCCCACCACCGTTCTTTTCCTTCATTTTCTTATATATGTTGTGTTGATGTTGTTTTGTTCTTTAATTGCAGGTCACAGGGCGTTCACAAAAGCCAACGATCACTAATAGCTTCGTCTTTCCTTCTTTTCATCAGGGTTCGCCTTTTCTTTGCTTCTAATTCTCCTTACGCTTTTGATTTAGCATTGGGGGATTCCTAATCGGCTAAAAATGGTTGATGAATTATGGTGGTGCTTAGGAGCTCAAAAAGTCAAAGATGAGCGGGTGATTGCATCCTTGAATTTCTGTGTTATCGTGAACAAGGTTTTTTTTTTTGGGATTTCAATAGGTCAATTCATGAAAGGAAACCATTTAGTTAGCTATTAATACTTGCAACTAAAATTTAATCCCACAACAGTTTAGATTTCAAGAAAGCAAGAATTTAGTACGACAAATAATTTCAATTTCATGTCCTCACGGCCATATGCAAATCTGACATGAAAACATTTGCAATAGGTTTGAGTTAATTTATTTTACGGTTATCTTCTATAGTGATTCCGGCTACTATCATCTTTGACATGTAAGTAAAGGATATATGTCTTGCTTTGCTATCCTTATTTGTTTGTGGTTATGAATTTCTCTACTTTGCTTTGCTACATACCCCTATTTGTGTATGAATATGAAATTTAAAAGTATAACATGTGTCTATAGATCTGTTTGTTTTTCATACCATTTGTATGGAACATTTGGATCAATTGGTTATAATTTGCTTAGAGTTGTTATTTGTTCTATTTTGTTCTTTTTAGTCTTAAATCAGTACAGTAGCATTGCAAAGGCATCCAGTTTCTATACATTTTGGTCCAAACTTAGGAGATTTGATCCAGATATATATGCATTCTGTAGGTCCAGAAAAACAACCAAATCACGATATTGCTATCACAAACGAGTGCGGAATCCTCGTTAGTGATTGATTCGAGAAGAAAGTAGATGAAAGAGACTTGATAAACCAAAGAAGATCAAATCTTGAATGTAAAACACAACTTTCTTGAGCAAATGGAGACTGATCGTAAACACAATGTAGAGGGAAATCGGAATCCCAAAAGCTCCATAAATCATAAACACAAGGGTTTATATACTACCCCTTTACAAACCCTAATCCAATCATAAACACATAACCGACCCACATGGCCTCGATCGTAAACAGTAAGCCCAACATCCAAGCCCACAAAAACTAATGTTCATGCCTTTAATGATAGCCCAACAATCTTCCTCTAGGCATGAACCATTAGAAAGTCTAAGGAAGATGTAAATCAAATCTGAAAGTATGTGCCTCTTTCCTTGACCACCATTCTTTCTCCACGATCAGACCTGCTGTGCCATGAAACAATCTCACCCGTATAGCATTCTGCATGTCATGCTCGTCACCAAGAATTGGACGGGATGCCAGGAGCTTGATGTCATTCTCTCCGAACCTCAACAAATCTACGGGATCATACATTCGGAACTCTCTCATTCTCTTGCAAACAACCACCACTTCATACGTTGTCGGATCAAAGAACCAGCTGTCAAAATTCTTCACAAGCGTATGGTCTTCAATTTCATCTAGCATGTTGATGACTCGGGTTCGTTTGGTGGGAGGTCACCTCATTTCACCGATTGGTTCATTGGTGACAGGATCAGTTCCGGTTTCGACCCACCTTGCAGCCTTCAGATCAAAGTTTTCAAAGTTCTGCTCCATCTGTGCTACCAAGTTGTCGCGAACCAGATTTCCATGATTAGCGTTCCACCTGTTAATGAACGGTGCCCTCAGCAAATTTCTCAATTCTGTCTCGGTCCAGGAGTGGAATTGACCCCTTGATCTGTAGTATTCAACAGGACTATATCCATCTCTTACTACAGCAAATAACTCCTTTTCTGCATCATAATGCCAACACAGTTGGTTGTCGGCTTCCTTTCTTGTCTAGCTCACTCTCACCCACATCTATGCTATATTTCACAGGAGTAGGTCCTCTGAAAAACTCCTTGAACCAATTTACTTGTCCTTCAGGATCCATAGAGATATATCTTCCACCACGTACATATTCAGACATTTCAATGGTGTCATCTCCTTCATCTTCTTGAGTAGCACTTGTATTCTGAACTCCTTGAGATGAGCTTTGGCCAGGGTCACCTGAAGCACTTGACACCATAGCACCTTTCAATTCATTATACTTCTTTTTCAAATCCATCAAGGACTCATACAAGTACTTAAACCTATTCTTGTGAGCCACCTCCTTGTCTTTTAGATTTTTGTTCTCTGCCTGGAGTGCTTTTATCTCAGTCTCCCTAATTCTGTCCTGAGACATCAGAAAGTTAATGTGAGGGTCTGCACTTATCCTCATCTCAATAGGGAGCTCAGCAGCTTGAAATGGGCGGAAACTTGGGATAACGGTTGGCGGCAGACTTATCCCAGTAGAGACACTAATTCTAACAGGGCTGGGTACTGCAAAGGTGTTATCAACCTCCAGATATTGCCTTTCTTCATGAACAGGGCTACGTTCATTCAGAAGAGGACTTTCAGTCTGAACTTGGGCAGGTTGATCTTCAACATTCTGATCCGTTGTTTCTTCTTGAACACTTTGACTTTGAGAACTGTGGTGTTGTCATAACAGCAGAAACATGGTGTTGTCATAACAGCAGAAACATGGCGTGTGAGAGAGTGAATACTAGGTGAATACCACTCTCAACCCGTTTTTGCTGGGACTCAGTCTTTTAAACTATGTAAACCAGGATGGAAAACTAAACATATATAGAAGTTAAGTTTACTGCACTTACATGGATGATCATAGTTTTTGATTTAGCTTACCGAACATCATCTTTGAGACGTCTTTCACTTCTGCCTTACACGTGTTAGTCTCCGATCGTCTTGGAAATTTATATCACTTCCTACCAACTCAAGGCAAACAAAAGACATTATAAAAACCTCAAACAGATATTTTTTAGCTTTTCTGAAACAACAAAATTTCTTCCCCTGTTTTTATGAGGCTTTTGAAAGATAAACACATATATATATATATATAAATATATATATTTTTTAAAGTTATGTACAAGAAATTTTGATCAGATCATTCCTCGAAGGCAATCATCCTTAGGCCTTCGACACACATTTCAAAATTGGAACGAGGTAAGGGTTTTGTGAAAATATCAGACACATTCTGGTCTGTGCTCACCTTTTGGAGCTTAATTAACTCCCGATCATAACAATCACGAATAAAATGTACCTTGATGTCTATGTGCTTTGTTTTTGAATGATGAACGGGGTTTTTCACAATTTCTAGAGCAGCAACGTTATCACAAAAGATAGGAGTGTTAACAAATTCCATACCGTAATCAGTGAGCTGATTTTGTATCCATACTACCTGTGAGCATCCAGCGGATGCTGCCATATATTCAGCTTCTGCAGTTAACTTTGAGACGGTTTGCTGCTTTTTGCTCTGCCAAGAAATGAGTCTGTCTCCCAGATACTGACATCCACCAGTTGTTGATTTCCTGTTAAGATCTCCATAATCACTGTCAGTAAATGCAAACAATTGAAAATCAGTGTTCTTTGGGTACCAAAGTCCAAGCCTAGGCTTGCCCTTCAGATACCTAAAGATACGTTTAACAGCAATTAAATGTGAAAGTTTAGGATTAGCCTAATAGCGGGCACACAGACACACTGCATGCATAATATCTGGCCTGCTTGCTGTTAAATACATAAGTGATCCAATCATCGAGCGATACAAATACACTCACTGACTCCCCATCTGCATCTGCTGTCAGTAGAGGTCGGGATGCCATAGGAGTTGAGATTGGTTTGGAGTCTTGCATCTTGAATTTTTCTAGAATCTCATTCACATATTTTGCTTGGTGAATAAGAATCCCAGATTCATCCTGTTTCACTTGCAAGGCTAGGAAGAAGCTCATCTCTCCCTGATCACTCATTTCAATTTTCTTTCTCATTATCTCTTCAAACTCAGTGCATATTTCTTCGTTTGTTGACCCGTAGATGATGTCATCTACATAAACCGGCACCATAATGATGTCATCCTAAACAGAGTCTGATCAACCACTCCTCTTGAGTATCCATTCTCCACCAGATGAGTTGATAGTGTCTCATACC
Source organism: Deinandra increscens subsp. villosa (assembly GCA_039602395.1). NCBI lineage: Eukaryota > Viridiplantae > Streptophyta > Magnoliopsida > Asterales > Asteraceae > Deinandra > Deinandra increscens. The sequence continues at coordinate 497 of JBCNJP010009826.1, read as the reverse complement.
ACGTGCGTGGAGCTTGATGTAGTCCATACAAAGCTTTATCCAGAAGATACACATGATCTGGATACTCCTCATCTACAAACCCCGGTGGTTGAGTCACATAAACTTCCTCATTCATTTCTGCATATAAAAATGTTGTCTTGACGTCCATCTGGTGTACTGTGAAGTTTAGATATGAAGCAACTGCAAGAAATATCCGGATAGCCTCCAATCTTGCCACGGGTGCATACACCTCATCATAGTCAATTCCATGAATTTGTCTGTGGCCCTGAACAATCAACCTTGCCTTGTTTCTGACAATTATACCCGTGTCATCCTTCTTGTTCTTGTATAACCAACGAGTGGGTATAACCTTCTTGTTCTCTGGCCTTTCCACTAGGGGCCACACTCCCAGCTTAGAAAACTGATTAAGTTCATTGTGCATGGCCTCTATCCAACTTGGATCTCTGAGAGCAACCATCACATTAGGAGGCTCAATCTGGGATATGAAGCACGATGTT
>JBCNJP010009825.1:0-26394 GCA_039602395.1 Deinandra increscens subsp. villosa | reverse complement strand
ATTTACGAATCATTATTGTTTTAATCAAATGGGAAACTCAGGTTGAGGTCCCATTTAACATAAATAATTAACACAGTTAGTGTTAAAGACCAAATTCGTTTAAAAACTACAACCCTAGAAATTGATATATTAAAAAATTCATTTTTGAACTAAAATGATTAAAATGCCCAAACCAGAAAGACCAAAATAGTAATTTACTCTATTATTTAAAACTGAAGAAGTATGAATAACCTACTCGTAAGTAATGTACAATTAAACATATAATCTATCTATATATATATATAAGTTAAGCAATGACACTATTTTGCACCTTTAGAATTGATTACCATCATAAATACTAACTCATATATTTTAACTAATAAAAATCGTCCATCATCAAATTATAATAATAATAACATGACTACTCACATTCTTAACCTTCATTTATCATTATTATATTATTATTGTCACCGTAATAGTAAGATTTATTATGATAATAATTATAGTGAAATTAATGTATGATCTTCCATATTCTCAACTCTTATTGTGTTAATGTATTAATAATGTACCATTATGAGGATATGGTTACTAGGTTGATCACATCTTTTATGATCCTATATAAACGCATCAAAGACTCATTTGTTTGTCCTCCCACCCGCTATCTCCTAACATCATGTAAGTCATTTATATTTTTTGGTTAATCTTCGTTGATGACCCTAAATGTACCGCCGGAAGCTACTGCTATATATATGAACATGACATTGAGTCCGGCGTGAAAAAAATGTAGCGTCGGAACGTTAGACTTTTGTAGCTTTGTCCGGCGTGAATAAAATGTAACGTCGGCGGCTAACGGGTTAGTAATTTTTTTTGTGTGTGTGTTAAACTTGAATATACTGTCGCCTCTCTTACAAACTAACACAATCCTTCTCCTAATACCCATCAACCACCGTAGTCATCTTTCCCATCCATTCTTTACATCTCCTCTATCTCCACCCTTTATCACCATCCCGACTCACCACAACGGCACAACGACCATCGCATCCATTTTCAAAGGTCACCACTTCCAAACCGTCACAAATCACAATGCTTACAGTTAGTATTCAAATCGCTATTGCTCATGCAATCACGCACATCATATATATGTTATGGATCGTTCAAACTCAGCATCCATCTAATAAGGTAATTTCCCAAGTATTTTAGTTCTTATTAATTTCTTTCAGTTTTAGATGTTCATTCCGATTATCTGTTAGTTAAAATTGTGTTTAATAAGGTTTGTGCCAATAGTGTAAATCTTGATAGTTCAGGGACCTAGCTGTAAGTTTTCTGTAAATCTGTTAATGACCGTTAGGTCATAATCTCGTTTGTATTAAATACCCCATTCAAGCTAATAAGAGATTAGATCCGTCCTTTCATTTTTCATTGATCATTATTGAAATTACATTTGGTATCAGAGCCTAATCGAAGCTCTTGATCCTCTGTCAATTTCGATCTCTGATCGAATTGAGCTGTTCTTCGTAGATCACCAAAATTGGGGATCGCTGATCCTCGTGTTAAATCTTCAAGATTCATCGTCTAATCAATTCGCCAAGGCGCTCCCCGAGTTCTCCAGCATCTCCTCGATTCTCCGTGTTTAGGTTAACTTCACCAAGAATGGCAGACGGCGACAACGGAAATCGCAACAACCGGGAAAATTGGACCACAATACCCCTACAGGTACCTCTCCTCACTCCTACCAATTACAGTGTGTGGGCTGTGAAATTGAAGGCGATCTTCACTGTCCACTCACTGTGGGACGTTGTTGAACCCACTGAGGGGGCAGCCATTAATGCGGAGAAGAATTGTGCTGCAATAGCCTTTCTTCTTCAGGCCCTACCTGTGGATATAATCCTACAGGTTTCCAATTTAGATTCGGCCAAAGATATGTGGCAATCCATAAAACAGCGGTATGTAGGGCAAGATAGAGTGAAGAAAGCAAGATTACAAACTCTAAAGGATGAATTTGAATCTCTGTAAATGAGGGAGAATGAGAGCATAGATGAGTATGCTGGAAAATTGTTGGCAATTTCAACAAAATCTGTTGATCTGGGTTCCAAGATTGAAGACAGTGTTCTAGTCAGGAAGTTACTCAATTCTGTCCCAGATAAGTTCATCCACATAATTGCTTCAATTGAGCAATTTGTGAATTTAGAGACTATGTTGATCCAAGAGGCAATTGAAAGACTAAAGGCATTTGAAGAGAGGCTCTATACAAAGTAGGCACAGGTGACTACTAAAGGAGAAGAACAATTGTTATTGACTTACTCTCAATGGCAGACCAAGTACAAGGACTCTAAGAATAAGAAGAGATGGGATAAAAGTGACAGGAATGCCAAATCAGGAGGAAATGGCAAGTCAGATTCATCTAACTCTTCAAGAAGGGATAAGGGTACTAGGCAGAAAAAAGGATAAGTCAAAGATAAAATGCTTCAAGTGTGAGCACTTTGGGCACTATGCAAGTGAATGTGGAAAGCATAAGGTAAAGGATCAAGAAGCACACCTTGGGATTGTAGAGTCTGATGAGGAACCAGTTCTCCTCATGGAAATGGCAGAAATGAATCACACTACAGGACAGGTAAAAGATCAGGTGGTACATCTTCATGAACTAAGTTTTATCCTACAAATTATCAGTCAAATGAGGGTCAAAGTGAAATTTGGTTTCTTGACAATGGGGCTTCCAACCATATGTCAGGAAATAGGGAAAATTTCACTACATTGGACACAAATATCACAGTAAATGTGAAATTTGGAGATGGGTCTAATGTAAAAATAAAGGGTAAAGGGGTTATAGTTCTTGAAGGCAAAACTGGAAACCAAAGGATCTTACAAAATGTCTATTATATTCCCTACTGGAAAACAAATATAATCAGTCTTGGACAGATAACTGAGGGGGGTTGTGAGGTGAAAATGAAAGATGATTTCTTATGGATTTTTGAGAAAAATGGTAACACACTTTTAAAAGTTAAGAAATCTCAAAACAGGCTTTATAAAGTGAGTCTAAAATCTGTGTCATCAAGATGCCTTCATGCTAATGTGGAAAATGAAAGTTGGTTATGGCATAGGAGACTTGGCCATACCAGTTTTCATTCCCTCACTCAAATGTCTAAGCATAAACTTGTAGAAGGTTTACCCAATATAGAGGGTAATAGTGGAATATGTGATATATGTCTTATAGGAAAACAGAAAAGAACTAGCTTCCCTGTAGAATCCTAGTATAAGGCCACATATCCCCTTGAATTAGTGTCAATGGACTTATGTGGCCCTATTACCCCTGCCACCAAAAGTGGAAATAGATATTTCATGCTAATTTTGGATGATTGCACTAAATTCATGTGGGTGTACATGCTAAAGACCAAGGATCAGGCTTTTAATATGTTTATAGATTTTAAGACTAGCATTGAAGCTAGGATAGGGAAGAAAATAAAAACATTAAGAACTGAAAGGGGGGGGGGTGAGTTCACATCAGAAGAATTCAATAGGTATTGTTCCAAAAATGGTATTGAAAGGATGCTGACCACATCATATTCACCACAACAGAATGGACAGGTAGAGAGGAGAAATAGAACTGTGATGAATATGGTTAGGTGCATCCTCAAATATAGGAATGTGACTCACGATTTATGGGCTGAGGCTGTTAATCACTCAGTCTATCTCCTAAATAGGATACCTACTAAGGCTCTAAAAACAGAAATGACACCATATGAAGCCTTAAAAGGGAAGAAGCCTAAGGTTAGTCATTTAAGAATTTTTGGTTGCCTTGGACATGTCAAAACTGTCAAGCCTGGCTTGAAAAAGCTAGATGACAGAAGTACACCTATGGTGTACCTAAGGACTCAACCTGGTACTAAAGGCTACAGGATGTATGATCCTATAGCAAGTAAAATTGTGGTGTGTAGGGATATTATCTTTGAGGAAGAAAAGGGTTGGAATTGGACCCTCAATCAGCCTTCTACTGAGGCTATCCAAAATCACTCTTTAGGGGTAAATTTGAAAAACATAGCAGATTAGGAGGTGGACCCTCCACATGAGTCAAGTTCAGAAGAAGAAAATGAACCTACTGGCTCCCCTCATCATGATCAAGAGGACACATCACAAGCATCATCATCCTCTCAACCAGTAACTGTGAGGAAATCAGGTAGAGTTTCTAATCCCCCTTCTCATTTGAAAGATTTTATACTTGATCCAAGGTTTGGCACAGGGACAAGCAAACAACTTGATTCCAGATATGATGTAGGGTCTAGTAATCAGGTGAACCAGGGACAAGTGGAGGAACTTTTGCTGTCTCAACAAGATGAACCACTCAATTTCCAGGAGGCTAAGGGTGTAGTTGCTTGGAAGGAGGCCATGAAGGAAGAATTGGCTGCAATTGAGAGGAACAAGACTTGGGAACTAGTTGATCCTCCAGCAGATGCAAGACCTATTGGCTTAAAATGGCTATTCAAGATCAAGAGAGATGCTAAAGGGAAGGTAATCAAGCATAAAGCCAGACTAGTGGCTAAAGGGTATGTCCAGCAAGTTGGGATAGATTTTGAAGATTCTTTTGCACCTGTGGCTAGGATAGAGACAATAAGGGTCATATTAGCTCTTGCAGCAATGCAGAATTGGAATGTTTACCACCTTGATGTCAAGGCTGCATTCCTTAATGGGGAGCTAAAGGAGGCAGTTTTTGTCTATCAGCCACAAGGGTATGAAAAGAAGGGAAGTGAGAACAAGGTTTACAAACTGAAAAAGGCTTTATATGGCCTAAAACAGGCACCTAGGGCCTGGAATGTTAAGTTAAACAAGGTGCTAAAGGGTCTGGGGTTTGTGAGATGCAAGTCAGAACATGCTGTCTATACCAAGGTAAGAGGGAGCTCACATCTCATCATAGGAGTCTATGTGGATGACATTCTGGTAACAGGAAGTGTTAAGAAAGGGATAGGTGAGTTCAAGAACCAGATGAAGGAAAGGTTTGAGATGACAGATCTGGGAACTTTGAATTATCACCTTAGGATAGAAGTTGCACAAGAGAAGAATGGGATTGTCATATCTCAAAAGGCCTATGCTGAAAAGATAGTGAAACTGGCAGGTTTAGAGAGTGGAAATGAAACTAAGATACCTATGGAACCAGGATTGAATTTAAGTAAGAATGAAGAAGGGGTTGAAGTGGACTCTTCTTACTATAGAAAACTGGTGGGTTCTCTAAGGTATCTCACTCAAACAAGGCCTGACATAAACTACTCTGTCAGTTATGTGAGTAGATTTATGCAACAGCCAAAGGATGTTCACTTGAAGGCTGTTAAACAGATTGTGAGGTATGTCAAAGGTACTGCAGGCTATGGAATTTGCTACAAGAGGGGAAAGTTCAGTAATGGTATAACTGGATTTAGTGATAGGCTGATAGCAGTCATATGGTGGATAATGATGATGGAAAGAGTTCATCTGGGCACATATTTTACCTGAATGAAGTTGCAGTTACTTGGCAATCTCAAAAACAGAAAACAGTTGCTCTTAGTAGTTGTGAAGCAGAGTTTATGGCAGCAACAATAGTTGCTTGTCAAGCCCTTTGGTTAGCTGGTTTACTTGCTGAGTTAACAGGAGGAGTGCAGCAACCAGTGAAGCTTATGGTGGATAATATGTCAGCCATATCTCTCATGAAAAACCCAGTTTTCATGGGAGATCCAAGCACATTAATCTGCGGTTTCATTTCATAAGGGATTGCATAGAGAGGGGTCAAATTCTAGTTGACTTCATAAGTGGAAACAAGCAAAGAGCAGATGTTTTGACTAAAGCATTGCCAAGAAATAAGTTTTTGGAAATGAGATGTCTGCTGGGAGTTAAACTGCATAAGGAATGATGATCAAGAAGGAAGAATGAGCAAAGGAATTGTGATATGGATGCACTTTAGTATACACAAGACCATTGGTCCGCTGGTATGCGAAGATGTTGACATATTATGGTTTAATTGTTCTGCAGGATCTGATAGAATAAAGAAATGCTGAACTATTCAAGTTTAGGGGGGAGTATGTTAGTTAAAATGGTGTTTAATAAGGTTTGTGCCAATAGTGTAAATCTTGATAGTTCAGGGACCTAGCTGTAAGTTTTCTGTAAATCTGTTAATGACCGTTAGGTCATAATCTCGTTTGTATTAAATACCCCATTCAAGCTAATAAGAGATTAGATCCTTCCTTTCGTTTTTCATTGATCATTATTGAAATTACATTATCATCCACTATATATATATAACTCCAACTCTTTCTCCTTAAATCTTCAGCCGCAGAATTTCAATTGGGTTGTAAGTCCAATATCCCTCATCCTTTTTTTTCGTGGTTCTTGATCAAGGGAATTTTTAAGACTCTTTACATGACAAGATTTTTTCCCTTATTGTTTGATTAGAAAGTATTTACTACCTATGATCATTCTTAATTTTGCATCGTTTCGTGTTTCGTAATTCTTATTGATTGCCTGATTTAGGGGTTTTTCCCCCTGTTTTTAACGCTTCTGTACAAGACAGCCACCAGCCCTAATTGTTTGATCAGGAAGGTTTTACTCACTTTATTCTTTCTCTGTTTTTGATAACGTATATTCATTCACAATTTTCATTAAAATGGTATTGTTTACTTATATTCATTCGTTTACAATTTTGATAACTTATATCTCACTTCGTTTATAAACCTATAAAATTTTACTGTTTCTGTTTCGTTGATGACAATTTTAGTGATATTGGTTTTGTATATACTTATTTTATACTCCACCTCATTACCAATTTCTTTTCTAAAATGATTTTTGCAAAATCTTTAACTGATTTTTCCCAGCAACTATTAAGCAACTATTAAAGATTCCTATTCTTCAAATTCATTGTAATTTAGTTTATCATAAATGTGTAATTTGCCTGTTAAGCAACATATTTTTCTTGGTGCAGTGCTTGTACCGAATTTGTTAGATCTTACCAACTGCTATGAGGTTAATGCTAATTTCCAGTCTTCGTAAAAGTCTTCGTATGTTCTTTATACATTGTTTGAAATTAAAAGGACAGAGCAAAATTTCTTTTTAGTTTATATGGTTTTAGTTTGATTACTTTTAAATTCTTTCGCGATATGCATGCAATTTTAATCCAAATATGTTTTCCTTAGTCACATTGTAACACCCTAACCCATTATAGGATATTTCACACATGGTTCAACATCTCCTATTTTTATTACTGGTATGCAAATATGTACATAAATTATGGAAAAATACATTTTTTACTACTCAAATATGTCTTTCTTCATGGAACTTACATTGTTGTACTCTGCTTTTTATCATCAGATAGCAATTTATTATTAAAAAATAGCGAACCATGACACTTACAAGCACTACAACAGTTAGATCATATAAGGTTAACTTTGATATCATTGAGATTGAAAAACATATTTGCCTGTGTAAATATTCGTAGCTATTTATGTTTTCTTTTAATGGTGCAAAATGTTTGTGTGTTCATAATTTCTTAGATATATATTCACATTAATTTAGTGCAGAATTTTTATTACCAAGTTATGATTTTATTTATCAATGTATATTTTTTCACCATTAGAAGTTAAATTGATATCTGATATACATTTTAATTTTCCATTCTCCACAGGATAACATCTATATAAACGGTTTTAGTTTAAAATTAAAATTTTGTGTTATGGTTTTCCTATCGAAATTCTGTCCCATTGGACTCATAGTCATTTTTATTTAGTTTCCTAAAAGTTAAGCTCATGGCACTATTTTGCAACCTTAAATTTATGACAATCATAAATGCATTTACTCTTTAAACCATACTAATTGAAATAAAAATCGTAAATGAAATAACAAAAATAAATATAAATAATTAACATTAACCCTTCCAAGTTCTTGCAACTCTTGAGTAAAGAAAGAAAAATTAATGATAAGTATATAAATTATAGGATGAAGATAGAAAATGGGTTATTAACATTATCTCAAATAAATCATATTAATCCTAATCACATACTTCCCTCACATCATTATATCTATACACCTATATTGACTTGCGGATACAGAAATGATAAAATAAAATTGTTTTTGATTGGATCGAATATGGGTCTCCTATAGAAGATGAAAGAAGATAGACAAAAGAAATCAAAGACAAAGAGGAGAAAACACTTTTCCGAGACAGGAATCGACATCTATATAATGAATTAAATGGTTCTGGTATAAATGAAAGAAAAAAGGTAACGAGATCGCAATGAGATTTTCATCTCAAAAAGGGGGATATGGCGAAATTGGTAGACACTAGGGACTTAATGGGATTGAGCCTTGGTATGGGAACTTACTAAGTGATAACTTTCAAATTCAGAGAAACCCTTGAATTAATAAAAATGGGCATTCCTGAGCCAAATCACGTTTTCCAAAAACAAACAAAGGTTCAGAAAGCGAAAATGAAAAAGGATAGGTGTAGACACTACATATGTGTATGGTAACTTATAACACTTACCTAATTTGGGTTCTATTAATAATAAATTATTACCTACTTTACGTTCTATTAATAATAAATTATACATTTGTTTCCACAGTTTCGACATGTTACTTGGTTCCACTAACACCTATATCACAACCACCTAACCTATGTTTTACTTTTTTGCAGATTCCTTATAAACTGCTACTTGATCTTATTCCATAAAATGAAGGACCTCGCCGAGTGGTTAGTTTTTGATTTAAACAATTCACTAGCTACCAAATAGTATAACACACGCATACTAATATATTGTGTCTGTAGGTTTTCCCGCTCCAATTCACACGACACTTGCCAAAAAACTACACATCTGTTCAATTTGTTGTCTACCAGAAAAACCAATTCACTGTCAACATCAGTAACCTAGGTAATTGTAACGCCCGTTACCCATAATTCAGATATTACGACGTTTGCGAAAGATAGGCCCATTTTTTTTCCCAGCAAGGTTTTAACTTGAAACATACTTATTGATATAAAATACTTTAATTGACAACTTTCAATTAAAATTTCGGCATGACCCATTCGTAAGTTCGAGTATCCTTACGAAGGTCAACCTGTTTTATCAACATTACTCAATTTCAAACACACATGGTCCAAACTAACCTCGTGACTACAATTTCAAACACCTAAGATATAGATGGAGTTTAACTCCAAAAACATGACATACGGGTTAACACAACCCATTGAGAAAACTACATGATCAATGTAAGACCCTGTACTCCACCTTGTTGACCCATTCCCAAGACTTGATTCCACGAGCCTTGACCCACCTATCTTTAGGTTGTACATCTTCCATTCATTCACTCAATTCAATCCCCACCAACTCTTGTAAGGCTTGGCCCCATCACGTCCTTATCATGTCAATCACCACCTACATGGTTCACACCAAATAAGTTAGCCAAGCTAAGTGAGAACCCAACATTTAAATTATCTATTCGGCACATATATTTATTCTACTAAACATGACTAGAATATGCTTCCACCCATGTCATCATTCAGTGTGCTTGTTCGATTCAACACACGAGAATGAATAGATACCCGTAGTGGCTTGACACCACTCGTATGGTATTTGATCCACCTGTTCAATACCAACAACAACATCATCATGTATAACAATTAGCATATCCAAATATGGTTGACCCATTAAGGATTACCACCGGTCTACTGTGTACAACTACTTGAAATCCTGTTGAAGCTACAAGAAACACACCACACAATATTCCATTAGTTATACATTTAACAAAGTATAACTCATAAACATCCCGCACTTCTCAAGTACTACCAGCTTACTTGAGTCACATGTTTAGGATAATATCAACAACTAGAAATAGAAGCAATAAGGCATCGAAATACCTCATATTACCTCCTCCAAGTCACATACCACTTAGTAGAAAGATAAGGAATGATTTCCAGGTCCTGTGCAACATCACAACAAAATACCACAAGATACAACCAATCTATGTTCATCATTGGTAGCCTACACGCCCCCATGCGTATGCTACCATGCCAGACTGTTCACCCAACTCGTTTTCTTACTAAGAACTAATACAATGTGTTTAGATGCTGGTAACTCATAGCTACCATCTACACACACCGACATATATGACTGCTTAAACTTGTAATTCTTTTAAACAAGGTAAGCATGTTTCACCCATATCACCACCTTTAGAATAACATTATATGATCTTGCTTTACAACTTTATTAACTCGGTTTAGTAATTTATAATATATATTACCAGCGAACCAAACCATATGTATCAAGCCACATATCACCAACTTACCCAAACAATACCACTATTTCATGGTAAGTCTTTTAGCTCCCAAGAGTCCCTTTCCCCCTTTAGTCAGCTTATGGACATAACCATACATCATCCTCGACATTTTCAGTTTTTATCTCATCACTTTTTCATCTTTGATTATTACAGTCGTCAATGATATTTCAATTCAACTATTTATATTTCATCAACTTAAATCATGAAAATAAGAACTATACTTGAGTTAGGATAAACTTGACCTTACGACATACTTTAAAATACAAGTTGGGTTACTCACCTTTGCCACATGTGATCTTATGGCCTAGACTTTAGAACCTCCACCTTTGACTCCGTGAGCCAGCCCTTCGTTCAATTGCCATGCAAGTTAAATACTCAACATAGTGCTAACCTGCACCTCCACAAACCTTGCTTTACCTGAATTCAACTTGTACATCTAAAAGTTAGCATAAACTTCCAACGTACATAATTCAGGGTCATTGTTTATCCTACCTTTTAAGATCAAAGTTTTCATCAACCATATCATTAGTCAATAAGCATACATGCACACATCTTATCATTTCATAGTGTAACCATTCGGTAACTGCTATATCACAAGAATTGGTAAGCATACATATATCATTGATAGTTAATTCATCACGCAACCATGTCAATGTATCAACTACTAAAAGTCACGTAACATCACATAACTCTATTTCGTCACTTTCCTTTTCTACCATTCGGATACAAGGTTATAATTTATCAAGTATTGCTAAACCACATAATTCCAATGTACATGATAATTCTAGTGACTTAGAATACAACTAGATACATGTTCACAATCACACAATCTATTAGCAACATACTCCACTTTTGGACATAATGTCTCGTTATCTCTAATCACATGAGATAAGATTATCAACTATTCACCGCTTATTTCATTCGTAATAAAAGAATGAAATTTAACAAGTTCCATCATCATTTAATTAATCTCAATGTAACACTAGAATCCATGGAATTTCATACAAAATTAAGTCATACAAATTATAATATGCTCCAATATTATGTTTATCATGTTAACATAATTGACTACATGATTTTTCGGTGAGTAAACACCTAATCCAGCCCCAATTTCGCAGTTATGTTCATAATTCATATGAACCCTGGCTCCAATCTTAACATGCAAGTAATCTTTCACATCAAAATCACATCTACTCATAACCACACATGAAATTAGGCTTCTAATACTAAATCTCGAATTCAAGAAACCCCTAATCATGGGGTAAAATTCGCAACTCAAAATATCCAACCCTAGATTCGAATTTCCCAACAAGAGGTGATGAAATCTTACCTAAAAATTTCGAAAACCTCCATGGAATGCAAGAACAAAGTCGAATTAGCCCTAAATCCGCGATTTGGGTGTTTGATTTTGCTCCCTTGCGACCTCCTGATGTGGTTCGACATTCCAGAGGCATCACCCCTCTTCTGGTCGACGTCCCCTCCCCATTTCACGATTTCCCTTCTTTTTTTTTCTAATTTATTTATTCTTTTAAACCAAGTTTCGACTTGGTCAAGTTTAGTCCCTATAAGTTACATCATGTACAACTTAGGGCTAACTTTAATTCAATTTTCACTTGACAACTTTAGTCCCCTAACTCTTAAGTTAGGTTAACCACATAACACTAGAAATTCATTCCGAACCGTTGTAATTACATATATAGAATAGTATTTCGTTAGATACTATTTTAATTAAAATAACTCTCTTTGTAATGAAATTACATTAATATATATATATATATGTGTGTGTATATATATATATATATATATATTTTAATTCTCATGGAAATCGGGTTGTTATAAAAATGGACAAGAGTTTCTAAATGCATTCACAAGGCATGGTATACAAAAGGTATGCTTAAAATGGAAGAAGCTCGACTAGATAGAAGTTGCTGCGTTCAATGAATACGTGCTAGAGATCAGAAGGAAGAGGAATGGACAAGAGTTTGTTCATTCGTGTGTCGTTCAGACAGCTGATCAATCATATCATACACATGTGCTATTCTTACTACCTATACATATAATACCTAACATTCCACCATTATCTGTCGTTTTTATTAATACTTAAGTGATTGCCTACTAATATAAGAACTTAATTTTTACACTACAGTTGCTACCAAAACGATTTGTTTCAAAATTCTCAACCAACCACCTTCATAAGCACACCTTACAGGTGAAAGTTGAACATGGGAACGAAACATAAGAACACAAGGTCAGTAATCACTTATTTTGTTTTTTGATTGGAAACTGTCGAGAGGCAGAAATGCTTCGGATATAACTCATATATTTCAAACAACCCCAAATTCAAACAACCTTCCTATAAACACTTTACATGACTACCCTCAACCACCCATGTTGTCATCTGACAACCCACAACCTGGAGAGTCAGCTACTGGTATTTTCACCGACAAGACAACTATTTACTTATATCTTTTGATATGTAACTATGATTAACGGTTTACTTATATCTTATAATAATAACTTACTCTTGCAATCCATTCCTAAAGCGCTATTTGATAACCACAACATCCATGTTTACAATTAGGCAGTTCTAAGGTTTGGACTGACAGAGTTTACGGTTAAGATCATATGGACCGGGCATGATGGCATCTACCCTTGATTAAGGATGAAAGCAGACTGGGCATCATTCTTCCAGACAACATGCCTTCCTCGACACAAGCTGCTGCACTTCCAGCTTCACGATGAACGTGCCCAACCGGATGAAACTGCCATGTTTGATGTCTGATAGTATTTGTTGGTTTGCTTTCATGAAACTGATATTCTTTCACAAACTTAAACTATTTTGATGTTACTTCTACACCGTTGACCTACAACTGTTTTTGTAATTATATATGCATGGTATGCGTTATCATTAGCAAATACAATGAATATATGACTATTGCTAATGCCAAACAACTGTTAGAGACCTCTTTACTTAAACTCTTAGACTTTTTGCCAAGGACATGTGTGAGCAAAACCATGTCACGTATACAACCATACTGAACATGTTGAGGTCGGTTTAAATTCCCCCGGTCGTGCATCGCACGGGCTTGCACACTAGAAAATGTTACATGCCTAATGACTTAGAGACCGTCACCATATCTATATATTAACAAATAACAACTCACCAACCAAACATGTCAATTAGCAATGTTAAGTTTAGTTGTTTTAGACACCATACTTTTGGTCGTGCTTAATCTCAGATTCTTTACTTATACTGTTACGTTTTTTCGCAAGCACTGGTGTGCTCAAAACCATTTCACATATACAAATACACTGAGCATGTTAGGGTCGGCCAAAGTTCCCCCCGATCGTGCATCGCACGGGCCTGCACACTAGTTACTATAATGTTAAAGCTATAAGGTAAATATTTTTTTTAATTTTATTTAATGTAACGCTTTTTATAAATGAAAAAGAAAAACAAACTAGTATTCCTTTTATTATTTATATAGAAAAGCCGTTCAAAAAAAATTATTTATATATAAATGAAACATTTTGTATAGTTAATGCACAATTGAAACTACTTGAATGATAGAAAAAACAAACTAGTAATTACTTATTTTTGAATAAAACGTTGTTGTATAACGCATGAATACATGTTTCTTAACTAGCACTAAATTCATATATCTCAAATTAAACCAATTATAAATACCGGCCTTTTTTTAAGCTTGAAGGCAACTTATAAAAAATTATACTCTCAAATTAAGATTTTGATTAGTTTATAATGGCGAAAAAGCTTGTTTGGTTTCTCTTCTTTTACATGCTATTTGCAGGTTGTATAAACGAGAGCATGGCCGATTCTGTAGATGAATATTGCAAGTCTATTAGTATGTCTAAAAATCTTATTAGTTTGTTTTAAACACAAAGAGTTATTTTTACATACAGTGTAAAACCAATTGAAATAAATTAAGTAAACATAAATATTAATATTTTATAGATCGACTAGCAAAAGTAAAAATTATGACGTTGATTAAACTGTGCTTAATTATTTTTTTGTTTGGTTTGCAGGTCCCGCCTTAGTATCATATGTCTTTGAATTGAAACAGTGCACGGAGGTTCTTTGTACTGAACAATGCATAGTTCGCTGGTCTGGAAAAGGATACGTAAACTAATCATCTTGTGAATACCCATCAATTTGCATTTGTTGTATGCATGAATAACTAATAAGTCTTGTTTACATCAACTCTAACTTTTAATTAAATAATTGAAAATGCATGATGATAATTATATATAATATAGTCACCTTAATTACTTATTTTCTATTTATGGTGTTATGCATGACATTGGTCTCATTTAAGTTACTATGAATCAAGTGTATGGATTTATATATGTGAAGTCATTGTGTGTTTTAGGGGAGGCGGTATGGTGGGTGGCTTCAGTGGCCGGCTTCCAAGGAACCGCGTGGCTTGAAGTGGCTACCATACCCTGAGAAGCATGGCTCCTCCATTTTGAGTCTCATCCGGTTTCACACGGTTTCTAGAAACCGTTTGGAGCCAGGCAACTTCACCTCCATTTTGACATGTCAACATTTGATTGGGTTTGACCCCACTACTACTAGGAACCACATGGCTACCATACCGCCTCCCCTTACTGAATACTAATAATATTTCATGAAAAATAATACTTTATTTAATTAGCCATTATGGTATACAATTTATTCAGCATAAAAGAATACTAGTTTTTTAATTTTATATATCAGATGTTTTGTTTTTGTAATAAACAAGATGGTGACCAGCCTGCGCTTCGCGGTGGGCCACCCATTTCCAAAACGTTGTGGTCAAAGTCAAAAATTTTAAAAGTGATCTAAAAGTTAACCACCTGCGCTTAAGCCTGAAAAAGAAATACCACATGTACATGACACGTGGCATAACACCCATTTTTCAAAACGTCTTGACCAAAGTTGAAAACTCTAAAAGTGGTCTAAAAGTTGACCACCTGCGCTTAAGTCTGAAAAGAAAACTACCTGTATATGACACGTGGCCTAACACGTGACCACGTGTTGCAAAATCATTGGCCTAGATATGACACGTGGTCATGTGTCACCACCTGTGGCCTAACACATGATCACGTGTGACAAAAGCAATGGCCTAGATATGACAGATGGCCTAACACGTTGCCACATGTCACCATATGGTCTACACATGGCCACGTGTCATAAATCTATTAGCCCTAGATATGAATAGTGGATCTGGTGTCACAACCTCTCAATCCTTATTGTAATATATATAAATTAGGTGATAAAGTATTGAAAGAAGTCAATCAACTAAGCCTACACTTAAATTCAACCTATATTTTTTTTTTGAGCATTTAAATAAATCAAACAAATATTAATGGTTATATTAAACTAGGTTTGTAATTCATATACTATACGGACTGATATATAACAATTTGAACAAAAAGCTAACGTAATAAATTCTTAATAGTATGAATGGTTGTCGTGTTGTAATTTACTATTAAGATAAAAACAACCTTACATAACCTAAAATAAAGATAAATTAGAAAATCAGAGGCATATTTATTTTTAGTTCAAGTATAGACAAATATGTTTTTTATAACGGTTGTCGTGGCCGTTACAAATATCTAAACTTAAACCTATAACTAGGACAAGTAGGGTGTCAATCTAATCTCAATTCGTGTTTGAAATCATACCACAATCAACTAGGTTCAATTGTTGCTACGGCGCTACCAAATCATTAAACTTTGGTCGATCAGAGGTTAATATTTCTGAAAAACTTAGGGGCTGTTTGATAAACTGTGAGTGTTTATTTATCTCGCTGGTGGGCTCTGACTGAATGAACATGGGCTGACCGAGTCCTTGATCTTTAAAACATCGAATGAATCAATCATGAATCCAATATGCTTAGACACCCATAAATATTTCGTGTAAAATTGTGATTCACCGTGTGCATGCCCACCGCCACTTATCCCTGCATACTTATTATTTTATTGCCCTAGTAAATTTAATTCGTGGGAAATTGAATTTTATTAATCGTAAGTTTCATGTAATGAACGGATTAATCTCACATTTTGAGATGTTTCTCACCTAGACCAAGTTTCAAACTATTTCTTCTCACTGATCCTAAATTAATGGAACTCTAACGGTGCTAGTTTTATACTGATGTGGCATGCTCAGGTGGCATTTAATCTGATATGGCAATATGAGGGGGTATTTGTAAAAAAGAAAAGAGAAGGGGTCATTTATGATTTTTTTTCTTTAACTTCAACCGTTTCTCCGGCACAAGCAACGCCCACCACCACCTGCGATCTCCATCTTTTTTAACCATCAACCCTTCTTCTTCGGCACAAGTAGCGCCCACCACCACCTGCGACTATTTGAATATAGTATTAGGTATTATTATTATTAATACCTAATACTATATTCCAATAGCGACCTCCATCACCATCATCAACATCGTCAGATCAATTTCCACCTAAGCCCTTAACCGCCGGTGAGACCACACCCCCTCATCATCATCGTCCAAACTACCCCCCCCCCCCCCCTCGAGTGAGCAGACGGGCAAGGAGCTCCGACGACATCTATTCACCACCACCATCAACAGTTCTCTACTGGCGTCCTCCCCTCACTAATTTCTGACTCTGATAATCAAGAAGAGTGCGCCAATTTCTTCTCCGTCGGGATAGGCAACGAGTTCGAATGGAGGTTGGAGATTTTAGTCGTCGATGATGAATGGAGGTTGGAACACCCGACGACTTGTCCTCTTCTCTTTCTAAGACTAGATCCGTGATCCTTGAATTGATCCATGGCCCACAATAGGCGGCTAATAAACATGGTGGTGGCGGTGGGTTTCGCTACCGAAGAAGAAACTAGGTGGTGAAATTCCGGTTGATGACGATGCCCTAGTTCCAAATCCTAACGTCGGATGGAACGAGATTTTGAAATTGGACGCGACGTTGGGGCGGTTCCATAGTCGCCATATGGTATATGAACGAAGGTTTAGGGCAATAACGGACCTTAGTTTTTTTTTTTTTGAAAATTACATTGAGGCCCATCATCTTCGGTTTAGGGCAGAAAGGGACTTAGGTTTTTTTTTTAAGAATTACATTGAGGCCTGTCATCTTTTTCTATTTTCATAACATAAAAAATTAAAATGCCACCTGGGCATATGCATGTCAGTCAGCAAAAAACTAACACCATTAGGGTTCTTTTAGTTTAGAATCAATTAATAAAAATAGTTTGAAACTTGGGCTCGGTGATAAGCATTTTAAAATGTGAGATTAATCCCGTCAATACATGAAACTTGTAAATATTTAAATCCAATTTCTCTTTAATTCGTTTGCTTCTGTGTGAGAGGAAGGGTACGTGTCAACTAATAAATTTGAAGACTCCAAAGAAAATTATTTTATTAGATTACTTTTTTTAATAAAATGTTTTAATACATTAAAAACAGGTAGCTATATACATTTCTCAGTCAGATCTTACTTAATCAACAATTATCAAACAACAAAGTTTCAGGCAAAGTTTCTTACTCAGTCAGCCTCTTACTCAGTCAACCTCTTACTCAACCAGCTCTAACTCGGCCAACTCTTAGACAATCAGCAATTATCAAACAGCCCCTTAGTGTTTTTCATTTTTACACGGTATGATTTTTGGAGTTTCGGCAAAATATTAGACGGATTGAAGTAAAACGAAAGTCTATTCTAGTGGTTTCATCTACAATTTTGCACTGATTTGATCGAATTTTGCAGAGCACACACTAGTGTGTTCTTGGTGTTCATCGATAATTTTTGAAGAATTTTAGTTTCCAGGTTTAATTTGTAGCTAGTGTTTGATCGGTTATGGCACTAATCGAATAATTTTCACAAGCTTTTTGTTCCATCAGTTTATCTTCTCAAAAAACATATCCTTTTGACCAGAAAACAATTAAAAACCGTAGACGCACAAAACAAACACTGAAACAGAAACTATATTTTAAAGCACTATAATAATTAAAATTTAACTGTTCTAAAATAATTTTTAAGTTTTCACGATGATGACGTATGTCCGTGTCGGATGACGTCACAAGGAAGTAGGCACGCACACCCGACCCAAAACGACACAAGTCACGAGTGTCGGCCTCGCAGCCTGCTGGCCGACAGACAACACAGGAGAGAGTGTCGACCTTATGCAGGACCGACACACAACAAATACCAAGAGTCGACCACAAAGGAGTCGACCAACCATTCGCCCAGTGTCGACCAAACAACATATACAGAAGTCGACACTCGGGCACGACAAGTCTGAGACGGACATCACATACCAACGCTCCCACAGCGACAGGTCAGCGTGCCGACACCCGACCTGACCACGCATTTAATGCGATTACCCAAAATGTATACTGCAGGAACTTGGCACAGTCCAGGACGCAGACCTGCAGCCTACCTCCTTTGGGCAATTAGCATTAATGGCGATACAAGACAAAGGTTGAGGGTTATAAATACACCCCAACCACCAGGTTAGAATTCATTCAATGCGCTTAGCTTCGACTTGATTACACTTAATCTCTCGAAACGCATACTTATTCTCACGCCCGAGCTTGGTCGCAGGACACCCTGTCCTGCTTTCCAAGAACAACGGTGTTTCTTTGTTTTGCAGATAACAGCCGAGCCGAGTCCCCAAAGCCGAAGGCTAGCTGTTTCACTCCACCTGTAGTCGTCCTATCGGAGTCACTCGTCCTAGACTTCGGTCTATCTAGTCACTCTCAGTAGCCCGATTCTACATTGGCGCCATCCGCACGGTCCTTCAACTTCCAGAATGCCTGATAATCAAGATCAGAACACCGAAGACAGCTTCGTCACCCCAAATGGGAGAAACACTATCGGATCATCCGGAGTCACCGATCCTCAAACCTTGACACTCACACCGGAACTGGTAAGCCAAAACTTCCTACAGCTTCGGCAGATGATGAACGAACACGTAGCGGCCGAAAGAGCAAAAGGCATACGTGTACAACTATCCTTTGACGAGGAGAACGTCATCATCAACGATGAGATGCCACCACCACCACCGGGGGGTAATGCCAACCAACCAAGGCCGACGGCCGTTATGACCAACAGCACTACGATGTCGACTCAGACGTCGGGGCCGACGTTGTTAACATCGACACCAGTCATCAGACCAGGTTCCATGCCGACACACGGAACCTCGGGCCCAGTACAGTTCCCGTTCAACCAGCAACATTCGATGCAGTTCCCGGCCCAACAGTTTTACCCATATCCACCATTCATGAACCCATACGGGACGCCAGCTTACCAGATGCCGATGTACCCATACGGTATGCCGCTGCAACCACCACCCCAGCCACACGGGATAAACGCAAGCACAGGCCCTCGGCCACAGCTAAATGCCAGAGTCGAAACTCCGGCAACACGGGTAGACGAACCGAAGGATGCCAGCACCGATGACTTCTCCCTACCCTACATCCCAGAGGAAGAAAGCAAATTCACCGAGCGAATAGAGAGTTTTGAATGCCCACCAAAGACAAAGCTACCAAGTGCAGTAAAAACATACGACGGCAGTACCGACCCAGAAGACCACCTGCACGCCTTTAAATCGGCTGCCAGCATAGAAAAATGGTCCATCCCCGTGTGGTGCAAAATGTTCGTGCAGACACTCTCAGGTCCAGCTAGACTCTGGTTCAATTCCCTCCCCGACGGCTCGATCGACAGCTATGCACAGCTAAAACAACTTTTCTCCAAGCACTTTGGCCAGCAGAAGAAATGCACAAAAGACCCAATCGAGCTACACAATATCCGACAGGGAGACCAAGAGTCCCTCCGAACCTTCCTAGAAAGGTACAAAACCGAATCCCTGACCATCGGTCATGCCGATGAAAGACAAAAAATATCCGCCTTCATCCATGGGCTGAGGACGAGGCAATTAATTAAGGAGATGAGTGCCAGAGTCCCTGCAACGATACAAGAGGCTTTCGATAGAGCCGAAGCCTTCATCAGAGGCGAGGAGGCAGCACAGCTCAGAGACAAGTCGTCTGGCGGACAGCAAAGGTCACAAGGTCGATCACAACACAATAGAGACTCTCGCCGACCCTGGCAGTCGGGGAGCGACAGAGGAAGCCGAGACGATCGTCGACACTCGGGCTTCACACCTTACGAGCGACCGTCTCCCTCCAACCAGAGGCAAGATAAAAGAGATTACCCCAGCCTGACAAAGACCCCTAGAGAAATCTTGCAAACAGAAGATGCCAGCCGGCAATTTGGCAAACCACGTACAATGGGCTCTAACACAGCCAACCGAAACATGGCCAAATACTGTGATTTCCACCTAGACAGAGGCCACGATACGGATGAATGTCATCAACTAAAGAAAGAGATCAGCCACGCAGTAAAAACAGGGCAGTTAGCACACCTGTTGAAAGAAATCAAGGAGCAAAAGAACAAGAAAGAAAAGAAAAATGACAATGCACAAATCCTCATGACACATGCTTCTCGCAGCAAAAAACCGAAGCTCAGAAAAGAGAGCTGGGCTAACAAGCCAATCTCTTTCCCAGCACTAGACATAGCCGAGCCGACACTCAGCCCCATGGTCATCATCGCCAATGTGGCAGACCATGACATCCATAGAATATACATCGATGGAGGGAGTGCCTCGGACATCATGTACAAGACATGTTTCTCCAAACTACCGACTCGCATACAGCAGCACCTCCAACCATCAAAAACATCTTTGGTCGGCTTCAGTGGAGACATGGTTTTCCCCGAGGGAGAGATTACACTGTCGGTAATGATGTTAGTCCAATTTGTCGTTCTTATTGTGCTTATTTTGTTATATTTATTTACAATAATGGTTGGATTACATGGCATTTTCACGGGTTTTTGTATTGTGAGGTACCACGAGCTTAAGTAGCTAACAATGGAGTTTTATGAAGAACTGGAAGCTGCTGGTACAAGGATCGAGAATTGAACCGGAACGAGTGAAGACTTAGAAGAAAATCAAGAAAGTTCCTGAGATTCAGATCTGGGCGGTACGCCCAGAAGTGAAGAAAACAGGGCGGTACGCCCTAAAAGTTAGATATGCGGCCGAAGATTTGCAATCCGGGCGGTACGCCCAGAATCCCCAACTTTGGGGCGGTACGCCCCAATTCAGTCGGCAGAAGTTTTAGATTAGGGTTTTCTATTTAAACTTGTTCTTTAAGTTTTTGTCATTCATTCATTGTTTCAGACGACCAGAGCTAGGGTTCTTGCGAATTTCACTTTGTTTTGGAGCTTTTTGAGAGATTTGAATCATTCGGTACGTTAGTTTAATGCAATCTTTCATTATGTGTTTGTCTGTTTCATTAGCCATGTCCGGCTAATCCACCACTAACCGCTTTTGGTGATTGGTTGGTGGATTCGTTCTATGATTAACCTATTGTTTAACTAGTTATTCCGGAATACTTGCTACCGTTGAATACCTACATGTGGAATTGTTAAAACTAACTAGTAATCTAGGGTTTTAGTGGTCCACTGTTTATTGATCTAGCACTTTCTTGCGGCAGGACTAATCAGCCCATTAGGAAACTAGATTATTAGGTCAAGGAAGCAATTGGGGGGCATGTCTATGTGTCACGGTTAAGGAATTAGGTTTTTCTAGATCGGTAGCCAACCAGGATCCAGAAGTGGTTAGACTCGTCTCATTTGAATTCAATTAAGTTTTTAGGTTAAAGTTAGTTAATTTGTTAGTTAAATCACTCAATCAACCAAAACAGCCAAGTGGCAACCTTAGTTAATTTTAGGTAATCAGTAAATTTAGTTAACTTAGTTAATCGACTAGTCAATTTCCACATATTCCCTTGGTTCGATAACCCTAACTTACCACTACTACAAATCAATCTAGTTGGGGATTTGAAACGGCCTGACAAACCGTTATCAAATTGGCGCCGTTGCCGGGGAATTAGTGCGCTTTTTGATTTGTTGATTTTTGTTTAATTTGCAATTTTTGTTTCATTTTTCAAAAAATTCAAAAAACCCAAAAATAGTGTTTTTATCCAATTAATTACTTTCTGCAACTAAAAAAAAAAAATTTAATTTTTTTTCCGAAATCAATTTCTGGGCGGTACGCCTGGAAATCTTAAATCCTGGGCGGTACGCCTTGGGCACTTTTTCACAGAAAGTTTTGAGATTTTTGACCGTCCAAGTTTCGATTTTTTCTGTTCTATTGCATTATTTACACCTCCTGGAACAGTGCTGCGTAATTGGTTTGCTTGTTTGTGACCGATTCTGCAGGTTTTAGGTGAAATTACATGCATACGCGGCATTCCCGCAAGACATCCCCGCTGATTTACAATCCGGAGATTGAGAGAACAGCTCGGCAGAACCGAGCAGAACAGAGAAACAGAAGAGACATGGAGGGCCAGAATCCAAATCCCAACCTGAACAACAACATTCACCAAAACCCAAATCCCAACCAAAACCCGAACCCAAATGAGAATCTCAATCAAGACCACCACCAACCACAAAACCAACCCCAGAATGAGCCAGTAAACCCCGCCATGCCACAAGCTCAAGACCCAAACATCCCTCCAGAACAAATCCCACCATTTCGGGTACATGGGCACGACTCTCTTCCATCCTTGTCTCCGAAATCCTCACACCATGATGAGGAAGGTTATCACTACCGGGTTAGGTATCCAGAACAACCCATCTTCCGCGAGGCACCACGACAACCCATATTCCGCCAGGCCCCACAACAACAACCCCCACCACAACCATTCCGACAAGCTAACCAACCCCAATTCCGACAAAACCCAGTGTATGAGGAACAGGATTGGCAAAGACAAGAGGAGCAGTGGGGGCAAGACTGGTATGACCCAAATGAAGATGAAGACAGATATGGGTATGGAGCAGAGCCATATGTTGAAGCTCCGAGGAATCGGGCACGAGTTCCACAGCAAAATGTTGCACCACAAGCGCCACGCGCCCCTCCCCCAAGAGGAGTACCACAATTCAATCAACACAATGGGGGAGCTCGCATTCAAGTGGAAGGTGGAGTCCCGAGACTTGTTGTGAACCCACCGGTTCAAGGGGTAGCTGCTCATTTCAAACCAGTGGTTGTTCCGAGTTCATCCGCGGTAGTAACCCCTATGGGAACAAATAGACGAGCTTTTGAGGTTCGACCTCAATACTTGAGTCATCTGCCAGAATTTTACGGGAAGAGAACCGAAGAGCCCTACCATCATATACACACATTCGAGTCAACTTGCATCCCTATTGGTGCAACGGGGTTTACATCGGAAGACGTAAAGTTGATGCTTTTCCCATACACCCTTAAGGATCGGGCACGAAGATGGTTCGAGAGTTTACCCGCCGGTAGTATCTTCACTTGGGCTCAAATGCAAGAAGTGTTCCTTGAAGAATACTACCCCATGAGCAAGACGAGCGAGGTTAAAGAGGAGATCCGATCCTTCCAGCAACATTCCGGTGAACCATTCCATGAAGCTTTCAACCGTTTCAAGGATTTGTTGCGAAAATGTCCACATCATGGGATTGACACATGGGACCTCATCAAAACCTTTGCGGATGGCCTTTTTCCAGAAGACATCCGAGATTTGAACTCCATCAGCAATAGTACATTCTTAACTAACACGGAAGAGGTAGATTGGGGGGCACATGGAGAGGTTGAGTGCCACATCAAAAAGGCTTGCTCAGAACGGGAGAAGATCGCGATCCGCAGCGGTCAAATCGGTTGATTATGAGGCGGAGGAAAGAATAGAGAAACTTCGCCAACAGACACTCCTCTTGGAAAAACAAGTAGCCCAAATGAAGTTGGGGGGTGCATCAGAAGAGGTGAAGGCTAGTGCACAATTTCCGGTGTGCACGGGTTGTGGCGAATTAGGCCACTCGGTGGATGCATGTTCCACCATGGTTCAGCAAAGCGAAGATGTCAGTTATGTCCAGGGAGCGATGAATTCCAACACTTACCATCCCAACCTTCGCAACCACCCGAATTTCAGGTATGGCAATGCTAATAATCAGTTAAATCCTAACTTTCAAACTTCTAATGTGCAGGGTGGAGCTTCAACACAATATCAAGGCCGAGCATCCGGTTACAACCAAGGGGGCTATCAACGGAACACCTACATTCAAGGTGGAAATCCTCCCCAAGGAAGCTACCAACAAGCTCAATCGACACCGGAAGATGGGATGCAAGCGCAATTTGCCGCCTTAATGGAGAAAATGAACTCACTTGCAGATGGTCAAAAGCAGATAGTCGATGAGCAAAGACAGTTATCCGCCAGCCACAGACAGTTGACCGACAAAGTTCAGGGATTTGATCGGAGATTCGAGCTCCAAGATAAGACAATGGGAGTGATGTGTTGTTTAGTGTATATGAAAAATGGGGTCCTACACTATCAAATTTTAAATTTATAGAACTGGTTATTCACCAGGGGACTATACCAACACACTAAGGCAAGTATACCTGTCGTGCGTAGCACAGTATTGGTAAACACCGGGTTGTCGAACCTCAGGGACACGAATTTGTTGAAAACAGTCGATTCATAATTCAGCCGGTTTTTGTTTTTATTTGAAAACTGATTTTTAATTTAGAAAACTGGAAATGACAGTAATTAAAATGTTGTTTGAAAAGCAGATATTTGGAAAGGATCACTTAGGCATGGCTCCTCCAACTTAGGTTTGACAAATGTACCGGTAATGCGTTCTGACTTATCTCTGAGGTGAACTGGCGTCCTAAGACAAGGCTTACCTAGTTCCTATGGATAGGTTCACAATTTAGGGTTATGGACACGCCCTAGACAGTTACTACTGTTCCATGGTTAAGTACTGATAAGGTTGCGGTTTATGAAGTGCCCTAGGCTGGGTCCCGAGTTATCGGTGGCTCAACTCACAACTGGTCGAAGGGTTAGGATAGGTATGGCCCTAACGGTCCTAGAGTTGTGAAGCGGTTACAATTGGGTTGATAGGTTGACCTGGTAGGCCCTAGACACGACTAAGCAGGACAGACCCGAGTTATCGGTGAATGTTTGGCTACTTGACAATGGCAAGGGTATCTACTAGCTAAGGGTAAGGTGATTTCTCACTCAAACTCTATGGTGGACTCCTAATCGAATTCTAGGGTTTCCCTGATGATCGTGACTATTTCTAGTTCACGCGTACGCCGCAGATTCTGTTGTTCGGCTATACAATAGTTCCCTAACAATAGAAGGCTTTGCAAGCTAGGGTTAGGGTTCCACAAGACCAGAGATTGACTAGATACAATAAGGAATTCAATTCATCAACCAAATCAAAGCAATCATAACTTTTACTTCATAAATGCAAATGTAAACGAAAAACCGATACTTATAAAGTCAAACCATGGTTGGATTCGCCTCGCCTAAGCGATACGATGAGTTTAGCCAACCATGTTAATGTTTAAACAAGAATAAATCAGATCTAAACAAGAATTCATGGCTGAAAATAAATACAATACCAAATGGAAGCTTGAAATGGTGAAAAACGCTAAATCTCGACTCGTCGAATGCTTTGGATCTTCAATTCTTCGAAGGGCTTCAACGAGGGCTTTCTTTGGCTTCTCTTCTGCTCTCCAAGATGTCTTGAATGGTGGAAATGAGCCTGGTATTTATAGGGGCCGAATTCTAAAAATTTCCAAAATTGATCCCAGGGTCCCTCACGGCCTGCAAGCCGTGAGGTGCTGCTTCACGGCCTGGGCTATCCAGGGACAGGAGCTTCACGGCCTGGACAGGGTCTCACGGCTTGGGCTACCCAGGGAGAGGAGGTCTCACGGCCGTGAGAGGCTCTCACAGCTTGCAGGTCAGGCCGTGAGACAGTTTTCACCGGTGACAGGTTTGCGGCTCAGCATCACAGCTTGGTCAGGGGCTTCACAGCTTGGTCTAGGCCGTGAAAGGGTGTTTCAAGGCATGCAAGCCGTGAAGATTTTCTGCAACTTTTTATTTTGACTTCCGCGTTTGACCGGTTGACCCGAACTTTGACTTTTCTTCATTTTTGCCTCGTTTTCCGTGCCAAACTTGTTTTAACCTGAAAACTCACAATAATCATCAGAAACAAATATAATTTAATATTTTCAAGTTTGTTTTGACGTTTTTTAGCCCGGAATCAATTATATTTTCATATCCAAAACCACAC
>JBCNJP010009824.1:0-26412 GCA_039602395.1 Deinandra increscens subsp. villosa | reverse complement strand
GACCAATGATGGCCCAATAATGTGTGTTTAGTTGGGACTAATGAGTCCCACTAAGGTGTGTATATAACCAATAAGTTGTGTTTAGGACCAATGATGGCCCTAATAAGGTGTGTTTAGTAGGGCAATGAGGGTCGGTTGGGACCAATAAGTCCTAGTAAGGTGTGTCTTATATAACCAATAAGTTGTGTTTAGGACCAATGATGGCCCAATAATGTGTGTTTAAGGGCAATGAGGGTCCGTTGGGACCAATGAGTCCCAATAAAGTGTGTATATAACCAATAAGTTGTGTTTACGACCAATTATGGCCCAATAAGGTGTGTTTAGTTGGGACCAATGAGTCCCACTAATGTGTGCATATAACCAATATGTTGTGTTTAGGACCAATGATGGCACAATAAAGTGGGTTTAGGGACAATGAGGGTTAGTTGGCACCAATGAGTCCTAATAAGGTGTTTATATAACCAATAAGTTGTGTTTACGACCAATTATGGCCCAATATGGTGTGTTTAGTTGGGACTAATGAGTCCCACTAAGGTGTGTATATAACCAATAAATTATGTTTAGGACCAATGATGGCCCAATAAGGTGTGTTTAGTAGGGCAATGAGGGTCGGTTAGAACTAATAAGTCCTAGTAAGGTGTGTATATAACCAATAAGTTGTGTTTAGGACCAATGATGGCCCAATAATGTGTGTTTAGTTGGGACTAATGAGTCCCACTAAGGTTTGTATATAACCAATAAGTTGTGTTTAGGACCAATGATGGCCCTATAAGGAGTGTTTAGTAGGGCAATGAGGGTCGGTTGGGACCAATAAGTCCTAGTAAGGTGTGTCTTATATAACCAATAAGTTGTGTTTAGGACCAATGATGGCCCAATAATGTGTGTTTAAGGGCAATGAGGGTCAGTTGGGACCAATGAGTCCCAATAAAGTGTGTATATAACCAATAAGTTGTGTTTACGACCAATTATGGCCCAATAAGGTGTGTTTAGTTGGGACCAATGAGTCCCACTAATGTGTGCATATAACCAATATGTTGTGTTTAGGACCAATGATGGCACAATAAAGTGGGTTTAGTAGGACAATGAGGGTTAGTTGGCACCAATGAGTCCTAGTAAGGTGTTTATATAACCAATAAGTTGTGTTTACGACCAATTATGGCCCAATATGGTGTGTTTAGTTGGGACTAATGAGTCCCACTAAGGTGTGTATATAACCAATAAATTATGTTTAGGACCAATGATGGCCCAATAAGGTGTGTTTAGTAGGGCAATGAGGGTCGGTTAGACTAATAAGTCCTAGTAAGGTGTGTATATAACCAATAAGTTGTGTTTAGGACCAATGATGGCCCAATAATGTGTTTAGTGGGACTAATGGTCCCACTAAGGTTGTATATAACCAATAAGTTGTGTTTAGGACCAATGATGGCCCAATAAGGTGTGTTTAGTAGGGCAATGAGGGTCGGTTGGGACCAATAAGTCCTAGTAAGGTGTGTCTTATATAACCAATAAGTTGTGTTTAGGACCAATGATGGCCCAATAATGTGTGTTTAAGGGCAATGAGGGTCAGTTGGGACCAATGAGTCCCAATAAAGTGTGTATATAACCAATAAGTTGTGTTTACGACCAATTATGGCCCAATAAGGTGTGTTTAGTTGGGACCAATGAGTCCCACTAATGTGTGCATATAACCAATACGTTGTGTTTAGGACCAATGATGGCACAATAAAGTGGGTTTAGGGACAATGAGGGTTAGTTGGCACCAATGAGTCCTAATAAGGTGTTTATATAACCAATAAGTTGTGTTTACGACCAATTATGGCCCAATATGGTGTGTTTAGTTGGGACTAATGAGTCCCACTAAGGTGTGTATATAACCAATAAATTATGTTTAGGACCAATGATGGCCCAATAAGGTGTGTTTAGTAGGGCAATGAGGGTCGGTTAGAACTAATAAGTCCTAGTAAGGTGTGTATATAACCAATAAGTTGTGTTTAGGACCAATGATGGCCCAATAATGTGTGTTTAGTTGGGACTAATGAGTCCCACTAAGGTTTGTATATAACCAATAAGTTGTGTTTAGGACCAATGATGGCCCTATAAGGACTGTTTAGTAGGGCAATGAGGGTCGGTTGGGACCAATAAGTCCTAGTAAGGTGTGTCTTATATAACCAATAAGTTGTGTTTAGGACCAATGATGGCCCAATAATGTGTGTTTAAGGGCAATGAGGGTCAGTTGGGACCAATGAGTCCCAATAAAGTGTGTATATAACCAATAAGTTGTGTTTACGACCAATTATGGCCCAATAAGGTGTGTTTAGTTGGGACCAATGAGTCCCACTAATGTGTGCATATAACCAATACGTTGTGTTTAGGACCAATGATGGCACAATAAAGTGGGTTTAGGGACAATGAGGGTTAGTTGGCACCAATGAGTCCTAATAAGGTGTTTATATAACCAATAAGTTGTGTTTACGACCAATTATGGCCCAATATGGTGTGTTTAGTTGGGACTAATGAGTCCCACTAAGGTGTGTATATAACCAATAAATTATGTTTAGGACCAATGATGGCCCAATAAGGTGTGTTTAGTAGGGCAATGAGGGTCGGTTAGAACTAATAAGTCCTAGTAAGGTGTGTATATAACCAATAAGTTGTGTTTAGGACCAATGATGGCCCAATAATGTGTGTTTAGTTGGGACTAATGAGTCCCACTAAGGTTTGTATATAACCAATAAGTTGTGTTTAGGACCAATGATGGCCCTATAAGGAGTGTTTAGTAGGGCAATGAGGGTCGGTTGGGACCAATAAGTCCTAGTAAGGTGTGTCTTATATAACCAATAAGTTGTGTTTAGGACCAATGATGGCCCAATAATGTGTGTTTAAGGGCAATGAGGGTCAGTTGGGACCAATGAGTCCCAATAAAGTGTGTATATAACCAATAAGTTGTGTTTACGACCAATTATGGCCCAATAAGGTGTGTTTAGTTGGGACCAATGAGTCCCACTAATGTGTGCATATAACCAATACGTTGTGTTTAGGACCAATGATGGCACAATAAAGTGGGTTTAGGGACAATGAGGGTTAGTTGGCACCAATAAGTCCTAATAAGGTGTTTATATAACCAATAAGTTGTGTTTACGACCAATTATGGCCCAATATGGTGTGTTTAGTTGGGACTAATGAGTCCCACTAAGGTGTGTATATAACCAATAAATTATGTTTAGGACCAATGATGGCCCAATAAGGTGTGTTTAGTAGGGCAATGAGGGTCGGTTAGAACTAATAAGTCCTAGTAAGGTGTGTATATAACCAATAAGTTGTGTTTAGGACCAATGATGGCCCAATAATGTGTGTTTAGTTGGGACTAATGAGTCCCACTAAGGTTTGTATATAACCAATAAGTTGTGTTTAGGACCAATGATGGCCCTATAAGGACTGTTTAGTAGGGCAATGAGGGTCGGTTGGGACCAATAAGTCCTAGTAAGGTGTGTCTTATATAACCAATAAGTTGTGTTTAGGACCAATGATGGCCCAATAATGTGTGTTTAAGGGCAATGAGGGTCAGTTGGGACCAATGAGTCCCAATAAAGTGTGTATATAACCAATAAGTTGTGTTTACGACCAATTATGGCCCAATAAGGTGTGTTTAGTTGGGACCAATGAGTCCCACTAATGTGTGCATATAACCAATACGTTGTGTTTAGGACCAATGATGGCACAATAAAGTGGGTTTAGGGACAATGAGGGTTAGTTGGCACCAATGAGTCCTAATAAGGTGTTTATATAACCAATAAGTTGTGTTTACGACCAATTATGGCCCAATATGGTGTGTTTAGTTGGGACTAATGAGTCCCACTAAGGTGTGTATATAACCAATAAATTATGTTTAGGACCAATGATGGCCCAATAAGGTGTGTTTAGTAGGGCAATGAGGGTCGGTTAGAACTAATAAGTCCTAGTAAGGTGTGTATATAACCAATAAGTTGTGTTTAGGACCAATGATGGCCCAATAATGTGTGTTTAGTTGGGACTAATGAGTCCCACTAAGGTTTGTATATAACCAATAAGTTGTGTTTAGGACCAATGATGGCCCTATAAGGACTGTTTAGTAGGGCAATGAGGGTCGGTTGGGACCAATAAGTCCTAGTAAGGTGTGTCTTATATAACCAATAAGTTGTGTTTAGGACCAATGATGGCCCAATAATGTGTGTTTAAGGGCAATGAGGGTCAGTTGGGACCAATGAGTCCCAATAAAGTGTGTATATAACCAATAAGTTGTGTTTACGACCAATTATGGCCCAATAAGGTGTGTTTAGTTGGGACCAATGAGTCCCACTAATGTGTGCATATAACCAATACGTTGTGTTTAGGACCAATGATGGCACAATAAAGTGGGTTTAGGGACAATGAGGGTTAGTTGGCACCAATGAGTCCTAATAAGGTGTTTATATAACCAATAAGTTGTGTTTACGACCAATTATGGCCCAATATGGTGTGTTTAGTTGGGACTAATGAGTCCCACTAAGGTGTGTATATAACCAATAAATTATGTTTAGGACCAATGATGGCCCAATAAGGTGTGTTTAGTAGGGCAATGAGGGTCGGTTAGAACTAATAAGTCCTAGTAAGGTGTGTATATAACCAATAAGTTGTGTTTAGGACCAATGATGGCCCAATAATGTGTGTTTAGTTGGGACTAATGAGTCCCACTAAGGTTTGTATATAACCAATAAGTTGTGTTTAGGACCAATGATGGCCCTATAAGGAGTGTTTAGTAGGGCAATGAGGGTCGGTTGGGACCAATAAGTCCTAGTAAGGTGTGTCTTATATAACCAATAAGTTGTGTTTAGGACCAATGATGGCCCAATAATGTGTGTTTAAGGGCAATGAGGGTCAGTTGGGACCAATGAGTCCCAATAAAGTGTGTATATAACCAATAAGTTGTGTTTACGACCAATTATGGCCCAATAAGGTGTGTTTAGTTGGGACCAATGAGTCCCACTAATGTGTGCATATAACCAATACGTTGTGTTTAGGACCAATGATGGCACAATAAAGTGGGTTTAGGGACAATGAGGGTTAGTTGGCACCAATGAGTCCTAATAAGGTGTTTATATAACCAATAAGTTGTGTTTACGACCAATTATGGCCCAATATGGTGTGTTTAGTTGGGACTAATGAGTCCCACTAAGGTGTGTATATAACCAATAAATTATGTTTAGGACCAATGATGGCCCAATAAGGTGTGTTTAGTAGGGCAATGAGGGTCGGTTAGAACTAATAAGTCCTAGTAAGGTGTGTATATAACCAATAAGTTGTGTTTAGGACCAATGATGGCCCAATAATGTGTGTTTAGTTGGGACTAATGAGTCCCACTAAGGTTTGTATATAACCAATAAGTTGTGTTTAGGACCAATGATGGCCCTATAAGGACTGTTTAGTAGGGCAATGAGGGTCGGTTGGGACCAATAAGTCCTAGTAAGGTGTGTCTTATATAACCAATAAGTTGTGTTTAGGACCAATGATGGCCCAATAATGTGTGTTTAAGGGCAATGAGGGTCAGTTGGGACCAATGAGTCCCAATAAAGTGTGTATATAACCAATAAGTTGTGTTTACGACCAATTATGGCCCAATAAGGTGTGTTTAGTTGGGACCAATGAGTCCCACTAATGTGTGCATATAACCAATACGTTGTGTTTAGGACCAATGATGGCACAATAAAGTGGGTTTAGGGACAATGAGGGTTAGTTGGCACCAATGAGTCCTAATAAGGTGTTTATATAACCAATAAGTTGTGTTTACGACCAATTATGGCCCAATATGGTGTGTTTAGTTGGGACTAATGAGTCCCACTAAGGTGTGTATATAACCAATAAATTATGTTTAGGACCAATGATGGCCCAATAAGGTGTGTTTAGTAGGGCAATGAGGGTCGGTTAGAACCAATAAGTCCTAGTAAGGTGTGTATATAACCAATAAGTTGTGTTTAGGACCAATGATGGCCCAATAATGTGTGTTTAGTTGGGACTAATGAGTCCCACTAAGGTGTGTATATAACCAATAAGTTGTGTTTAGGACCAATGATGGCCCAATAAGGTGTGTTTAGTAGGGCAATGAGGGTCGGTTGGGACCAATAAGTCCTAGTAAGGTGTGTCTTATATAACCAATAAGTTGTGTTTAGGACCAATGATGGCCCAATAATGTGTGTTTAAGGGCAATGAGGGTCCGTTGGGACCAATGAGTCCCAATAAAGTGTGTATATAACCAATAAGTTGTGTTTACGACCAATTATGGCCCAATAAGGTGTGTTTAGTTGGGACCAATGAGTCCCACTAATGTGTGCATATAACCAATACGTTGTGTTTAGGACCAATGATGGCACAATAAAGTGGGTTTAGGGACAATGAGGGTTAGTTGGCACCAATGAGTCCTAATAAGGTGTTTATATAACCAATAAGTTGTGTTTACGACCAATTATGGCCCAATATGGTGTGTTTAGTTGGGACTAATGAGTCCCACTAAGGTGTGTATATAACCAATAAATTATGTTTAGGACCAATGATGGCCCAATAAGGTGTGTTTAGTAGGGCAATGAGGGTCGGTTAGAACTAATAAGTCCTAGTAAGGTGTGTATATAACCAATAAGTTGTGTTTAGGACCAATGATGGCCCAATAATGTGTGTTTAGTTGGGACTAATGAGTCCCACTAAGGTTTGTATATAACCAATAAGTTGTGTTTAGGACCAATGATGGCCCTATAAGGAGTGTTTAGTAGGGCAATGAGGGTCGGTTGGGACCAATAAGTCCTAGTAAGGTGTGTCTTATATAACCAATAAGTTGTGTTTAGGACCAATGATGGCCCAATAATGTGTGTTTAAGGGCAATGAGGGTCAGTTGGGACCAATGAGTCCCAATAAAGTGTGTATATAACCAATAAGTTGTGTTTACGACCAATTATGGCCCAATAAGGTGTGTTTAGTTGGGACCAATGAGTCCCACTAATGTGTGCATATAACCAATATGTTGTGTTTAGGACCAATGATGGCACAATAAGGTGTGTTTAGTAGGGCAATGAGGGTCGGTTGGAACCAATAAGTCCTAGTAAGGTGTGTTATATAACCAATAAGTTGTGTTTACGACCAATGATGGCCCAATAATGTGTGTTTAGCTTGGGACTAATGAGTCCCACTAAGGTGTGTATATAACCAATAAGTTGTGTTTACGACCAATTATGGCCCAATAAGGTGTGTTTAGTTGGGACCAATGAGTCCCACTAATGTGTGCATATAACCAATACGTTGTGTTTAGGACCAATGATGGCACAATAAAGTGGGTTTAGGGACAATGAGGGTTAGTTGGCACCAATGAGTCCTAATAAGGTGTTTATATAACCAATAAGTTGTGTTTACGACCAATTATGGCCCAATATGGTGTGTTTAGTTGGGACTAATGAGTCCCACTAAGGTGTGTATATAACCAATAAATTATGTTTAGGACCAATGATGGCCCAATAAGGTGTGTTTAGTAGGGCAATGAGGGTCGGTTAGAACCAATAAGTCCTAGTAAGGTGTGTATATAACCAATAAGTTGTGTTTAGGACCAATGATGGCCCAATAATGTGTGTTTAGTTGGGACTAATGAGTCCCACTAAGGTGTGTATATAACCAATAAGTTGTGTTTAGGACCAATGATGGCCCAATAAGGTGTGTTTAGTAGGGCAATGAGGGTCGGTTGGGACCAATAAGTCCTAGTAAGGTGTGTCTTATATAACCAATAAGTTGTGTTTAGGACCAATGATGGCCCAATAATGTGTGTTTAAGGGCAATGAGGGTCAGTTGGGACCAATGAGTCCCAATAAAGTGTGTATATAACCAATAAGTTGTGTTTACGACCAATTATGGCCCAATAAGGTGTGTTTAGTTGGGACCAATGAGTCCCACTAATGTGTGCATATAACCAATACGTTGTGTTTAGGACCAATGATGGCACAATAAAGTGGGTTTAGGGACAATGAGGGTTAGTTGGCACCAATGAGTCCTAATAAGGTGTTTATATAACCAATAAGTTGTGTTTACGACCAATTATGGCCCAATATGGTGTGTTTAGTTGGGACTAATGAGTCCCACTAAGGTGTGTATATAACCAATAAATTATGTTTAGGACCAATGATGGCCCAATAAGGTGTGTTTAGTAGGGCAATGAGGGTCGGTTAGAACTAATAAGTCCTAGTAAGGTGTGTATATAACCAATAAGTTGTGTTTAGGACCAATGATGGCCCAATAATGTGTGTTTAGTTGGGACTAATGAGTCCCACTAAGGTTTGTATATAACCAATAAGTTGTGTTTAGGACCAATGATGGCCCTATAAGGAGTGTTTAGTAGGGCAATGAGGGTCGGTTGGGACCAATAAGTCCTAGTAAGGTGTGTCTTATATAACCAATAAGTTGTGTTTAGGACCAATGATGGCCCAATAATGTGTGTTTAAGGGCAATGAGGGTCAGTTGGGACCAATGAGTCCCAATAAAGTGTGTATATAACCAATAAGTTGTGTTTACGACCAATTATGGCCCAATAAGGTGTGTTTAGTTGGGACCAATGAGTCCCACTAATGTGTGCATATAACCAATATGTTGTGTTTAGGACCAATGATGGCACAATAAAGTGGGTTTAGTAGGGCAATGAGGGTCGGTTAGAACCAATAAGTCCTAGTAAGGTGTGTATATAACCAATAAGTTGCGTTTACGACCAATGATGGCCCAATAATGTGTGTTTATTGGGACTAATGAGTCCCACTAAGGTGTGTATATAACCAATAAGTTGTGTTTAGGACCAATGATGGCCCAATAAGGTGTGTTTAGTTGGGACTAATGAGTCCCACTAAGGTGTGTATATAACCAATAAATTATGTTTAGGACCAATGATGGCCCAATAAGGTGTGTTTAGTAGGGCAATGAGGGTCGGTTAGAACCAATAAGTCCTAGTAAGGTGTGTATATAACCAATAAGTTGTGTTTAGGACCAATGATGGCCCAATAATGTGTGTTTAGTTGGGACTAATGAGTCCCACTAAGGTTTGTATATAACCAATAAGTTGTGTTTAGGACCAATGATGGCCCTATAAGGAGTGTTTAGTAGGGCAATGAGGGTCGGTTGGGACCAATAAGTCCTAGTAAGGTGTGTCTTATATAACCAATAAGTTGTGTTTAGGACCAATGATGGCCCAATAATGTGTGTTTAAGGGCAATGAGGGTCCGTTGGGACCAATGAGTCCCAATAAAGTGTGTATATAACCAATAAGTTGTGTTTACGACCAATTATGGCCCAATATGGTGTGTTTAGTTGGGACTAATGAGTCCCACTAAGGTGTGTATATAACCAATAAATTATGTTTAGGACCAATGATGGCCCAATAAGGTGTGTTTAGTAGGGCAATGAGGGTCGGTTAGAACTAATAAGTCCTAGTAAGGTGTGTATATAACCAATAAGTTGTGTTTAGGACCAATGATGGCCCAATAATGTGTGTTTAGTTGGGACTAATGAGTCCCACTAAGGTTTGTATATAACCAATAAGTTGTGTTTAGGACCAATGATGGCCCTATAAGGACTGTTTAGTAGGGCAATGAGGGTCGGTTGGGACCAATAAGTCCTAGTAAGGTGTGTCTTATATAACCAATAAGTTGTGTTTAGGACCAATGATGGCCCAATAATGTGTGTTTAAGGGCAATGAGGGTCAGTTGGGACCAATGAGTCCCAATAAAGTGTGTATATAACCAATAAGTTGTGTTTACGACCAATTATGGCCCAATAAGGTGTGTTTAGTTGGGACCAATGAGTCCCACTAATGTGTGCATATAACCAATATGTTGTGTTTAGGACCAATGATGGCACAATAAAGTGGGTTTAGGGACAATGAGGGTTAGTTGGCACCAATGAGTCCTAATAAGGTGTTTATATAACCAATAAGTTGTGTTTACGACCAATTATGGCCCAATATGGTGTGTTTAGTTGGGACTAATGAGTCCCACTAAGGTTGTGTATATAACCAATAAATTATGTTTAGGACCAATGATGGCCCAATAAGGTGTGTTTAGTAGGGCAATGAGGGTCGGTTAGAACTAATAAGTCCTAGTAAGGTGTGTATATAACCAATAAGTTGTGTTTAGGACCAATGATGGCCCAATAATGTGTGTTTAGTTGGGACTAATGAGTCCCACTAAGGTTTGTATATAACCAATAAGTTGTGTTTAGGACCAATGATGGCCCTATAAGGAGTGTTTAGTAGGGCAATGAGGGTCGGTTGGGACCAATAAGTCCTAGTAAGGTGTGTCTTATATAACCAATAAGTTGTGTTTAGGACCAATGATGGCCCAATAATGTGTGTTTAAGGGCAATGAGGGTCAGTTGGGACCAATGAGTCCCAATAAAGTGTGTATATAACCAGTAAGTTGTGTTTACGACCAATTATGGCCCAATAAGGTGTGTTTAGTTGGGACCAATGAGTCCCACTAATGTGTGCATATAACCAATATGTTGTGTTTAGGACCAATGAAGGCACAATAAGGTGTGTTTAGTAGGGCAATGAGGGTCGGTTAGAACCAATAAGTCCTAGTAAGGTGTGTATATAACCAATAAGTTGTGTTTACGACCAATGATGGCCCAATAATGTGTGTTTAGTTGGGACTAATGAGTCCCACTAAGGTGTGTATATAACCAATAAGTTGTGTTTAGGACCAATGATGGCCCAATAAGGTGTGTTTAGTAGGGCAATGAGGGTCGGTTGGGACCAATAAGTCCTAGTAAGGTGTGTCTTATATAACCAATAAGTTGTGTTTAGGACCAATGATGGCCCAATAATGTGTGTTTAAGGGCAATGAGGGTCAGTTGGGACCAATGAGTCCCAATAAAGTGTGTATATAACCAATAAGTTGTGTTTACGACCAATTATGGCCCAATAAGGTGTGTTTAGTTGGGACCAATGAGTCCCACTAATGTGTGCATATAACCAATACGTTGTGTTTAGGACCAATGATGGCACAATAAAGTGGGTTTAGGGACAATGAGGGTTAGTTGGCACCAATGAGTCCTAATAAGGTGTTTATATAACCAATAAGTTGTGTTTACGACCAATTATGGCCCAATATGGTGTGTTTAGTTGGGACTAATGAGTCACACTAAGGTGTGTATATAACCAATATGGTGTGTTTAGTTGGGCTACTAACTTGAGCATGAATTTACCATGCTCACTCTTAATGCTTGTTCTTCCTTAGATGATTATTGTCAAAAACTAAAAGACATCGCCGAGCAATTAGGCGATGTCGATCGTCCTGTTTCGGAAGATCGTTTGGTTTTGCAGATGGTTCGTGGTTTACCTGCAGAGTATGACACTGTGGCGGCAATCATTAATCAAAATACCTCCACTTGGGATACCGCTCGCGGTATGTTGCAGTTAGAGATGCATCGGTTGCAGGCGCGGTCAAACCCTTCGGCCTCCAACCCCTCGGCGTTAGTCACCAACAACCAAAATCCCCAGCCCAACGCCACCACCCATACCCGACCCCGTGATCCTACCCGTCCCATCGACCCTCAAACTTACCCTCCTTACGATCCCTCTCAACAGTCCCGCG
Organism: Deinandra increscens subsp. villosa; assembly: GCA_039602395.1. NCBI lineage: Eukaryota > Viridiplantae > Streptophyta > Magnoliopsida > Asterales > Asteraceae > Deinandra > Deinandra increscens. The sequence continues at coordinate 14,788 of JBCNJP010009824.1, read as the reverse complement.
GTCGCAACCGTAACCGTTATAACGGTTACCGCAACACCGGTCGCGGTCGCGGACGTGGTCGGAACATTTACTATAACAACCCATCAACCTACCCACCACAATTTTCTAACCCATCCCCTTACTACCCCATCCCCCCACAGCCGTACCCCTCGCCACCTCCCCCTCCTTTCCCAACCCAAAATCCCTCTACCCCCTGGCCCTCTTATCAGCCCACGGCCCAACAGCCCCTTCCCAATAACCCATCCTACCCTGCTGGGCCTTCCAATGTTCCGACCCAACCCCAGCCCACTGCCCTAAACGCCATGAACCCGAATGACATTGCCACCGCCATGCACACCACGCAACAGTATTATCAAGATCCGCAATGGTACTTAGATTCGGGTGCATCCAATCACATAACTGCCAACCCAGGTAACATTACTACCCCTGTGTCTTTATCTACAACGTCTATTTTTGTTGGGAATGGTCAACGTTTGCCAATTTTGGGTTCCGGTAACGGCTTTTACACCTTACCAAACAAAACTTTTTCCCTAACCAATATTCTCCATTCCCCTAATGTCCTCAGAAACCTTTTATCTGTCCGTCAATTTACTCGTGATAATAATGTGTCTATTGAATTTGACCCATACGGTTTTTCTTTGAAGGACCTCCAGAGTGGCAACCTCATCTCCCGCCACAATAGCACGGGGGACTTATATCCGTTCACCGCACCAGCCTCCATTCATGTTTCGGTTTCATCTTCATCACCATGGCACAACCGTTTGGGTCACCCTGGCGGCACTATCTTAGAGTTTTTGTCTCGTAATTCTATTATTAATTGTAATAAACATGAGTCCACTTTGGTCTGCTCTTCTTGTCAATTGGCGAATAGTAAACGCTTGCGTTTCTTTGATTCTAATTCTATTACTTATGCTCCCTTTGACATTATTCATTGTGATTTGTGGACATCCCCGGTTCAAAGTAATAACGGGTATAAATATTACATGGTGTTGATTGATAATTTCTCTCAATATGTGTGGATTTATCCTTTAAAATTTAAATCCGAAACATTCACCAATTTTGTTAAATTTCACACCCTAATCCACACTCAATTCAACAGGAAAATAAAAGCGTTTCAGTGTGATCTAGGGGGGGAATTCGATAACAATGAATTCAAAAATTTTGCCGATTCCCAAGGCCTTGTCTTTCGATTTTCCTGCCCGCAAACCTCGCAGCAAAATGGTAAGGCCGAGCGAATGATCCGTCGATTAAACGACATCACTCGCGCGCTTCTTTTTCATGGACATGTTCCTCCCACGTATTGGGTTGAAGCCTTACATGCTGCTGTCCACCTGCACAACATTCTTCCCTCCAAACGAATTAATTTCGTTACACCGGCTTTCTCTCTTTATCGCCATCACCCCTCATATGATCACTTGCGAGTTTTTGGGTGCGCGTGTTACCCTAACCTTTCCGCCACCCAACCTCATAAGCTTGCACCTCGTTCCGTCCGGTGTGTCTTTCTTGGGTACCCGGCGAACTTCCGTGGATATCGTTGCCTGGATGTCTCCACTGGACGCGTCCACCTATCACGTCACGTTGTTTTCGACGAGTCCTCTTTTCCCTTCGCAGACCCCCATGCCACTCACTTCTATGAGTTCCTTGACGACGACCTACACCCTCACGTCGTCTCCTCTCTCCGCACTCCGGTAACCCCAGCCTTCGGGCTCCACTGCTCCGGCTCACTCACCCATTTCCACTCACCCCCCAACTCCTCCCGTCATACCCCCAGCCACCCAATCCTCTACGGCCCAACCCACCTCAGCCCAACCCCCTACGGCCCAATCCCCACCGCCACAACCCTTCACGGCCCAAGCCCCAACTACACAGCCCCACTCATACCGCTCACAGCCCACCACCCCACAACTCCCCTTTGCCGACCTCTCATACGAATACCCAACCTGATGCCCCCTCTCACCCCATGATGACCCGTTCCCGTGCCGGTATCTCTAAACCAAACCCCCGTTACAACCTTAACATTTCCTCCTCCACCGATATTTCCCCTGTTCCTACATCCTACCTTAAAGCGTTACTGGACCCTAATTGGCTTCGCGCCATGAACAATGAATTTAGTGCGTTGCAGGTGAATCACACATGGGAGCTTGTGCCAAGACCGCGAGACAGTCCAGTTATTCGTTGCATGTGGCTGTTTCGACACAAGTTTAAAGCTGATGGGACATTGGATCGATATAAGGCTCGGCTCGTTTGTAATGGTAAGTCCCAGACCCCGGGTATTGATTGTCTGGATACCTTTAGCCCGGTTGTCAAACCGGCTACTATCAGGACGGTTCTTTCTCTTGCCGTCACTCGGTCTTGGCCTATTCACCAGATGGACGTTAAAAATGCGTTCCTTCATGGTGATCTTGAGGAAACAGTGTTTATGCATCAGCCTCCGGGTTTTGTTGATGGGCGTTACCCGGATTATGTCTGTAAATTAAAGAAGTCATTATATGGGCTCAAGCAGGCTCCTCGGGCCTGGTTCAACAGGTTTTCCACTTTTGTTTTGTCTAAGGGTTTTCGTCGCAGCATTTCGGATTCGTCCTTGTTTATATACCAGAATGGCCATCACACTACTTATCTATTACTTTACGTGGACGATATCATTCTTACAGCATCTGACCCGATTTTCCTCAAGAATATTATCACCACTCTTGCAGGTGAATTTGCATTAACAGACATGGGGGCGCTCCATCATTTCCTTGGTATTTCGGTTACCCGCTCCAAACATGGATTATTTCTGTCTCAGAAGCAATATGCCAAAGACATTTTGCACCGTGCCAATATGACCAACTGTAAACCGTGTCAAACTCCGACAGACACGTCCTCTAAGCTAAGCGCTCTCGATGGTGAGCTTCTTCCCGATGGAACCGCCTATCGTCAATTAGCAGGCGCATTAAACTACCTTACTTTTACACGACCAGACATCACTTATGCCATTTAACAAGTGTGTCTCTTCATGCACGCACCACGGGAACCTCACATGGCTTTTCTTAAACGGATTCTCAGGTATGTTCAGGGTACGCTAGATTTCGGCATTCATATCACACCATCCCCAGATTTGTCTCTTATAGCTTATTCAGATGCTGACTGGGGTGGTTGTCATGACTCTCGTCGGTCTACCTGCGGCTACTGCATTTTTCTTGGTAATAATTTACTTTCGTGGTCATCCAAGCGGCAACCCACCATTTCCCGGTCCAGTGCTGAAGCTGAGTATCGTGGAGTTGACAATGCCGTTGCCGAGGTAAGTTGGGTTCGCAATTTGCTAACCGAGTTACGGGTTCCGATTCGCCGGGCTACCATTGTTTATTGTGATAACATTTCCGCCGTTTACCTGTCTGAGAATCCCGTTCAGCATCAGCGAACGAAGCATGTAGAGATGGATATTCACTTCGTTCGAGAGAAAGTTCAGATTGGTCATATACGAGTTTTGCATGTTCCGTCGTCTTCTCAGTATGCAGACATCTTCACCAAGGGCCTCCCTCGACCTCTGTTTCAGGCTTTTCGCTCCAGTCTCAGCGTTCGTTCTCCTCCCGCTCTGACTGCGGGGGACTATTAGACTATGTATTTATGTATTACGTATAACCTAGTATATTGTGAGGTAGTCAAGTGTAAATATGTATTCTATATATAGGGCCCTTGTAATCTCATTGTGATCAATCAGAATATTTTCCAATAACCTTTATATATAACAAGTAAATTTTGTTTAGGACCAATGATGGCCCAATAATGTGTGTTTAGTTGGGACTAATGAGTCCCACTAAGGTGTGTATATAACCAATAAGTTGTGTTTAGGACCAATGATGGCCTAATAAGGTGTGTTTAGTAGGGCAATGAGGGTCGGTTGGGACCAATAAGTCCTAGTAAGGTGTGTCTTATATAACCAATAAGTTGTGTTTAGGACCAATGATGGCCCAATAATGGGTGTTTAAGGGCAATGAGGGTCCGTTGGGATCAATGAGTCCCAATAAAGTGTGTATATAACCAATAAGTTGTGTTTACGACCAATTATGGCCCAATAAGGTGTGTTTAGTTGGGACCAATGAGTCCCACTAATGTGTGCATATAACCAATATGTTGTGTTTAGGACCAATGATGGCACAATAAAGTGGGTTTAGGGACAATGAGGGTTAGTTGGCACCAATGAGTCCTAATAAGGTGTTTATATAACCAATAAGTTGTGTTTACGACCAATTATGGCCCAATATGGTGTGTTTAGTTGGGACTAATGAGTCCCACTAAGGTGTGTATATAACCAATAAATTATGTTTAGGACCAATGATGGCCCAATAAGGTGTGTTTAGTAGGGCAATGAGGGTCGGTTAGAACCAATAAGTCCTAGTAAGGTGTGTATATAACCAATAAGTTGTGTTTAGGACCAATGATGGCCCAATAATGTGTGTTTAGTTGGGACTAATGAGTCCCACTAAGGTTTGTATATAACCAATAAGTTGTGTTTAGGACCAATGATGGCCCTATAAGGAGTGTTTAGTAGGGCAATGAGGGTCGGTTGGGACCAATAAGTCCTAGTAAGGTGTGTCTTATATAACCAATAAGTTGTGTTTAGGACCAATGATGGCCCAATAATGTGTGTTTAAGGGCAATGAGGGTCAGTTGGGACCAATGAGTCCCAATAAAGTGTGTATATAACCAATAAGTTGTGTTTACGACCAATTATGGCCCAATAAGGTGTGTTTAGTTGGGACCAATGAGTCCCACTAATGTGTGCATATAACCAATATGACATGTGAGTGGGTTTAGGGACCAATGAATGGCACCAATAAGGTGTGTATATAGTAGGGGACAATGTAGGGTCAGTGGTTGAGCGTAACCAATAAGTCCTAGTAAGGTGTGTATATAACCAATAAGTTGTGTTTACGACCAATGATGGCCCAATAATGTGTGTTTAGTTGGGACTAATGAGTCCCACTAAGGTGTGTATATAACCAATAAGTTGTGTTTAGGACCAATGATGGCCCAATAAGGTGTGTTTAGTAGGGCAATGAGGGTCGGTTGGGACCAATAAGTCCTAGTAAGGTGTGTCTTATATAACCAATAAGTTGTGTTTAGGACCAATGATGGCCCAATAATGTGTGTTTAAGGGCAATGAGGGTCAGTTGGGACCAATGAGTCCCAATAAAGTGTGTATATAACCAATAAGTTGTGTTTACGACCAATTATGGCCCAATAAGGTGTGTTTAGTTGGGACCAATGAGTCCCACTAATGTGTGCATATAACCAATAAGTTGTGTTTAGGACCAATGATGGCACAATAAAGTGGGTTTAGGGACAATGAGGGTTAGTTGGCACCAATGAGTCCTAATAAGGTGTTTATATAACCAATAAGTTGTGTTTACGACCAATTATGGCCCAATATGGTGTGTTTAGTTGGGACTAATGAGTCCCACTAAGGTGTGTATATAACCAATAAATTATGTTTAGGACCAATGATGGCCCAATAAGGTGTGTTTAGTAGGGCAATGAGGGTCGGTTAGAACCAATAAGTCCTAGTAAGGTGTGTATATAACCAATAAGTTGTGTTTAGGACCAATGATGGCCCAATAATGTGTGTTTAGTTGGGACTAATGAGTCCCACTAAGGTTTGTATATAACCAATAAGTTGTGTTTAGGACCAATGATGGCCCTATAAGGAGTGTTTAGTAGGGCAATGAGGGTCGGTTGGGACCAATAAGTCCTAGTAAGGTGTGTCTTATATAACCAATAAGTTGTGTTTAGGACCAATGATGGCCCAATAATGTGTGTTTAAGGGCAATGAGGGTCAGTTGGGACCAATGAGTCCCAATAAAGTGTGTATATAACCAATAAGTTGTGTTTACGACCAATTATGGCCCAATAAGGTGTGTTTAGTTGGGACCAATGAGTCCCACTAATGTGTGCATATAACCAATATGTTGTGTTTAGGACCAATGAAGGCACAATAAGGTGTGTTTAGTAGGGCAATGAGGGTCGGTTAGAACCAATAAGTCCTAGTAAGGTGTGTATATAACCAATAAGTTGCGTTTACGACCAATGATGGCCCAATAATGTGTGTTTAGTTGGGACTAATGAGTCCCACTAAGGTGTGTATATAACCAATAAGTTGTGTTTAGGACCAATGATGGCCCAATAAGGTGTGTTTAGTAGGGCAATGAGGGTCGGTTGGGACCAATAAGTCCTAGTAAGGTGTGTCTTATATAACCAATAAGTTGTGTTTAGGACCAATGATGGCCCAATAATGTGTGTTTAAGGGCAATGAGGGTCAGTTGGGACCAATGAGTCCCAATAAAGTGTGTATATAACCAATAAGTTGTGTTTACGACCAATTATGGCTCAATAAGGTGTGTTTAGTTGGGACCAATGAGTCCCACTAATGTGTGCATATAACCAATACGTTGTGTTTAGGACCAATGATGGCACAATAAAGTGGGTTTAGGGACAATGAGGGTTAGTTGGCACCAATGAGTCCTAATAAGGTGTTTATATAACCAATAAGTTGTGTTTACGACCAATTATGGCCCAATATGGTGTGTTTAGTTGGGACTAATGAGTCCCACTAAGGTGTGTATATAACCAATAAATTATGTTTAGGACCAATGATGGCCCAATAAGGTGTGTTTAGTAGGGCAATGAGGGTCGGTTAGAACCAATAAGTCCTAGTAAGGTGTGTATATAACCAATAAGTTGTGTTTAGGACCAATGATGGCCCAATAATGTGTGTTTAGTTGGGACTAATGAGTCCCACTAAGGTTTGTATATAACCAATAAGTTGTGTTTAGGACCAATGATGGCCCTATAAGGAGTGTTTAGTAGGGCAATGAGGGTCGGTTGGGACCAATAAGTCCTAGTAAGGTGTGTCTTATATAACCAATAAGTTGTGTTTAGGACCAATGATGGCCCAATAATGTGTGTTTAAGGGCAATGAGGGTCCGTTGGGACCAATGAGTCCCAATAAAGTGTGTATATAACCAATAAGTTGTGTTTACGACCAATTATGGCCCAATATGGTGTGTTCAGTTGGGACTAATGAGTCCCACTAAGGTGTGTATATAACCAATAAATTATGTTTAGGACCAATGATGGCCCAATAAGGTGTGTTTAGTAGGGCAATGAGGGTCAGTTAGCACCAATGAGTCCTAGTAAGGTGTGTATATAACCAATAAGTTGTGTTTACGACCAATGATGGCCCAATAATGGTGTGTTTAGTTGGGACTAATGAGTCCCACTAAGGTGTGTATATAACCAATAAGTTGTGTTTAGGACCAATGATGGCCCAATAAGGATGTGTTTAGTAGGGCAATGAGGGTCGGTTAGGACCAATAAGTCCTAGTAAGGTGTGTCTTATATAACCAATAAGTTGTGTTTAGGACCAATGATGGCCCAATAATGTGTGTTTAGTTGGGACTAATGAGTCCCACTAAGGTGTGTATATAACCAATAAGTTGTGTTTAGGACCAATGATGGCCCAATAAGGTGTGTTTAGTAGGGCAATGAGGGTCGGTTGGGACCAATAAGTCCTAGTAAGGTGTGTCTTATATAACCAATAAGTTGTGTTTAGGACCAATGATGGCCCAATAATGTGTGTTTAAGGGCAATGAGGGTCCGTTGGGACCAATGAGTCCCAATAAAGTGTGTATATAACCAATAAGTTGTGTTTACGACCAATTATGGCCCAATAAGGTGTGTTTAGTTGGGACCAATGAGTCCCACTAATGTGTGCATATAACCAATACGTTGTGTTTAGGACCAATGATGGCACAATAAAGTGGGTTTAGGGACAATGAGGGTTAGTTGGCACCAATGAGTCCTAATAAGGTGTTTATATAACCAATAAGTTGTGTTTACGACCAATTATGGCCCAATATGGTGTGTTTAGTTGGGACTAATGAGTCCCACTAAGGTGTGTATATAACCAATAAATTATGTTTAGGACCAATGATGGCTCAATAAGGTGTGTTTAGTAGGGCAATGAGGGTCGGTTAGAACCAATAAGTCTTAGTAAGGTGTGTATATAACCAATAAGTTGTGTTTAGGACCAATGATGGCCCAATAATGTGTGTTTAGTTGGGACTAATGAGTCCCACTAAGGTTTGTATATAACCAATAAGTTGTGTTTAGGACCAATGATGGCCCTATAAGGAGTGTTTAGTAGGGCAATGAGGGTCGGTTGGGACCAATAAGTCCTAGTAAGGTGTGTCTTATATAACCAATAAGTTGTGTTTAGGACCAATGATGGCCCAATAATGTGTGTTTAAGGGCAATGAGGGTCAGTTGGGACCAATGAGTCCCAATAAAGTGTGTATATAACCAATAAGTTGTGTTTACGACCAATTATGGCCCAATAAGGTGTGTTTAGTTGGGACCAATGAGTCCCACTAATGTGTGCATATAACCAATACGTTGTGTTTAGGACCAATGATGGCACAATAAAGTGGGTTTAGGGACAATGAGGGTTAGTTGGCACCAATGAGTCCTAATAAGGTGTTTATATAACCAATAAGTTGTGTTTACGACCAATTATGGCCCAATATGGTGTGTTTAGTTGGGACTAATGAGTCCCACTAAGGTGTGTATATAACCAATAAATTATGTTTAGGACCAATGATGGCCCAATAAGGTGTGTTTAGTAAGGAAATGAGGGTCGGTTAGAACCAATAAGTCCTAGTAAGGTGGGTATATAACCAATAAGTTGTGTTTAGGACCAATGATGGCCCAATAATGTGTGTTTAGTTGGGACTAATGAGTCCCACTAAGGTTTGTATATAACCAATAAGTTGTGTTTAGGACCAATGATGGCCCTATAAGGAGTGTTTAGTAGGGCAATGAGGGTCGGTTGGGACCAATAAGTCCTAGTAAGGTGTGTCTTATATAACCAATAAGTTGTGTTTAGGACCAATGATGGCCCAATAATGTGTGTTTAAGGGCAATGAGGGTCAGTTGGGACCAATGAGTCCCAATAAAGTGTGTATATAACCAATAAGTTGTGTTTACGACCAATTATGGCCCAATAAGGTGTGTTTAGTTGGGACCAATGAGTCCCACTAATGTGTGCATATAACCAATACGTTGTGTTTAGGACCAATGATGGCACAATAAAGTGGGTTTAGGGACAATGAGGGTTAGTTGGCACCAATGAGTCCTAATAAGGTGTTTATATAACCAATAAGTTGTGTTTACGACCAATTATGGCCCAATATGGTGTGTTTAGTTGGGACTAATGAGTCCCACTAAGGTGTGTATATAACCAATAAATTATGTTTAGGACCAATGATGGCCCAATAAGGTGTGTTTAGTAGGGCAATGAGGGTCGGTTAGAACCAATAAGTCCTAGTAAGGTGTGTATATAACCAATAAGTTGTGTTTAGGACCAATGATGGCCCAATAATGTGTGTTTAGTTGGGACTAATGAGTCCCACTAAGGTGTGTATATAACCAATAAGTTGTGTTTAGGACCAATGATGGCCCAATAAGGTGTGTTTAGTAGGGCAATGAGGGTTCAGGTTTGGGCATTCCAATAAGTCCTATGTAAGGTGTGTCTTATATAACCAATAAGTTGTGTTTACGACCAATTATGGCCCAATAATGGTGTGTTTAGTTGGGACTAATGAGTCCCACTAAGGTGTGTATATAACCAATAAATTGTGTTTAGGACCAATGATGGCCCAATAAGGTGTGTTTAGTAGGGCAATGAGGGTCGGTTGGAACCAATAAGTCCTAGTAAGGTGTGTTATATAACCAATAAGTTGTGTTTAGGACCAATGATGGCCCAATAATGTGTGTTTAGTTGGGACTAATGAGTCCCACTAAGGTGTGTATATAACCAATAAGTTGTGTTTAGGACCAATGATGGCCCAATAAGGTGTGTTTAGTAGGGCAATGAGGGTCGGTTGGGACCAATAAGTCCTAGTAAGGTGTGTCTTATATAACCAATAAGTTGTGTTTAGGACCAATGATGGCCCAATAATGTGTGTTTAAGGGCAATGAGGGTCAGTTGGGACCAATGAGTCCCAATAAAGTGTGTATATAACCAATAAGTTGTGTTTACGACCAATTATGGCCCAATAAGGTGTGTTTAGTTGGGACCAATGAGTCCCACTAATGTGTGCATATAACCAATACGTTGTGTTTAGGACCAATGATGGCACAATAAAGTGGGTTTAGGGACAATGAGGGTTAGTTGGCACCAATGAGTCCTAATAAGGTGTTTATATAACCAATAAGTTGTGTTTACGACCAATTATGGCCCAATATGGTGTGTTTAGTTGGGACTAATGAGTCCCACTAAGGTGTGTATATAACCAATAAATTATGTTTAGGACCAATGATGGCCCAATAAGGTGTGTTTAGTAGGGCAATGAGGGTCGGTTAGAACCAATAAGTCCTAGTAAGGTGTGTATATAACCAATAAGTTGTGTTTAGGACCAATGATGGCCCAATAATGTGTGTTTAGTTGGGACTAATGAGTCCCACTAAGGTTTGTATATAACCAATAAGTTGTGTTTAGGACCAATGATGGCCCTATAAGGAGTGTTTAGTAGGGCAATGAGGGTCGGTTGGGACCAATAAGTCCTAGTAAGGTGTGTCTTATATAACCAATAAGTTGTGTTTAGGACCAATGATGGCCCAATAATGTGTGTTTAAGGGCAATGAGGGTCAGTTGGGACCAATGAGTCCCAATAAAGTGTGTATATAACCAATAAGTTGTGTTTACGACCAATTATGGCCCAATAAGGTGTGTTTAGTTGGGACCAATGAGTCCCACTAATGTGTGCATATAACCAATACGTTGTGTTTAGGACCAATGATGGCACAATAAAGTGGGTTTAGGGACAATGAGGGTTAGTTGGCACCAATGAGTCCTAATAAGGTGTTTATATAACCAATAAGTTGTGTTTACGACCAATTATGGCCCAATATGGTGTGTTTAGTTGGGACTAATGAGTCCCACTAAGGTGTGTATATAACCAATAAATTATGTTTAGGACCAATGATGGCCCAACAAGGTGTGTTTAGTAGGGCAATGAGGGTCGGTTAGAACCAATAAGTCCTAGTAAGGTGGGTATATAACCAATAAGTTGTGTTTAGGACCAATGATGGCCCAATAATGTGTGTTTAGTTGGGACTAATGAGTCCCACTAAGGTTTGTATATAACCAATAAGTTGTGTTTAGGACCAATGATGGCCCTATAAGGAGTGTTTAGTAGGGCAATGAGGGTCGGTTGGGACCAATAAGTCCTAGTAAGGTGTGTCTTATATAACCAATAAGTTGTGTTTAGGACCAATGATGGCCCAATAATGTGTGTTTAAGGGCAATGAGGGTCAGTTGGGACCAATGAGTCCCAATAAAGTGTGTATATAACCAATAAGTTGTGTTTACGACCAATTATGGCCCAATAAGGTGTGTTTAGTTGGGACCAATGAGTCCCACTAATGTGTGCATATAACCAATACGTTGTGTTTAGGACCAATGTTGGCACAATAAAGTGGGTTTAGGGACAATGAGGGTTAGTTGGCACCAATGAGTCCTAATAAGGTGTTTATATAACCAATAAGTTGTGTTTACGACCAATTATGGCCCAATATGGTGTGTTTAGTTGGGACTAATGAGTCCCACTAAGGTGTGTATATAACCAATAAATTATGTTTAGGACCAATGATGGCCCAATAAGGTGTGTTTAGTAGGGCAATGAGGGTCGGTTAGAACCAATAAGTCCTAGTAAGGTGTGTATATAACCAATAAATTGTGTTTAGGACCAATGATGGCCCAATAATGTGTGTTTAGTTGGGACTAATGAGTCCCACTAAGGTGTGTATATAACCAATAAGTTGTGTTTAGGACCAATGATGGCCCAATAAGGTGTGTTTAGTAGGGCAATGAGGGTCGGTTGGGACCAATAAGTCCTAGTAAGGTGTGTCTTATATAACCAATAAGTTGTGTTTAGGACCAATGATGGCCCAATAATGTGTGTTTAGTTGGGACTAATGAGTCCCACTAAGGTGTGTATATAACCAATAAGTTGTGTTTAGGACCAATGATGGCCCAATAAGGTGTGTTTAGTAGGGCAATGAGGGTCGGTTGGGACCAATAAGTCCTAGTAAGGTGTGTCTTATATAACCAATAAGTTGTGTTTAGGACCAATGATGGCCCAATAATGTGTGTTTAAGGGCAATGAGGGTCAGTTGGGACCAATGAGTCCCAATAAAGTGTGTATATAACCAATAAGTTGTGTTTACGACCAATTATGGCCCAATAAGGTGTGTTTAGTTGGGACCAATGAGTCCCACTAATGTGTGCATATAACCAATACGTTGTGTTTAGGACCAATGATGGCACAATAAAGTGGGTTTAGGGACAATGAGGGTTAGTTGGCACCAATGAGTCCTAATAAGGTGTTTATATAACCAATAAGTTGTGTTTACGACCAATTATGGCCCAATATGGTGTGTTTAGTTGGGACTAATGAGTCCCACTAAGGTGTGTATATAACCAATAAATTATGTTTAGGACCAATGATGGCCCAATAAGGTGTGTTTAGTAGGGCAATGAGGGTCGGTTAGAACCAATAAGTCCTAGTAAGGTGTGTATATAACCAATAAGTTGTGTTTAGGACCAATGATGGCCCAATAATGTGTGTTTAGTTGGGACTAATGAGTCCCACTAAGGTTTGTATATAACCAATAAGTTGTGTTTAGGACCAATGATGGCCCTATAAGGAGTGTTTAGTAGGGCAATGAGGGTCGGTTGGGACCAATAAGTCCTAGTAAGGTGTGTCTTATATAACCAATAAGTTGTGTTTAGGACCAATGATGGCCCAATAATGTGTGTTTAAGGGCAATGAGGGTCAGTTGGGACCAATGAGTCCCAATAAAGTGTGTATATAACCAATAAGTTGTGTTTACGACCAATTATGGCCCAATAAGGTGTGTTTAGTTGGGACCAATGAGTCCCACTAATGTGTGCATATAACCAATACGTTGTGTTTAGGACCAATGATGGCACAATAAAGTGGGTTTAGGGACAATGAGGGTTAGTTGGCACCAATGAGTCCTAATAAGGTGTTTATATAACCAATAAGTTGTGTTTACGACCAATTATGGCCCAATATGGTGTGTTTAGTTGGGACTAATGAGTCCCACTAAGGTGTGTATATAACCAATAAATTATGTTTAGGACCAATGATGGCCCAATAAGGTGTGTTTAGTAAGGAAATGAGGGTCGGTTAGAACCAATAAGTCCTAGTAAGGTGGGTATATAACCAATAAGTTGTGTTTAGGACCAATGATGGCCCAATAATGTGTGTTTAGTTGGGACTAATGAGTCCCACTAAGGTTTGTATATAACCAATAAGTTGTGTTTAGGACCAATGATGGCCCTATAAGGAGTGTTTAGTAGGGCAATGAGGGTCGGTTGGGACCAATAAGTCCTAGTAAGGTGTGTCTTATATAACCAATAAGTTGTGTTTAGGACCAATGATGGCCCAATAATGTGTGTTTAAGGGCAATGAGGGTCAGTTGGGACCAATGAGTCCCAATAAAGTGTGTATATAACCAATAAGTTGTGTTTACGACCAATTATGGCCCAATAAGGTGTGTTTAGTTGGGACCAATGAGTCCCACTAATGTGTGCATATAACCAATACGTTGTGTTTAGGACCAATGTTGGCACAATAAAGTGGGTTTAGGGACAATGAGGGTTAGTTGGCACCAATGAGTCCTAATAAGGTGTTTATATAACCAATAAGTTGTGTTTACGACCAATTATGGCCCAATATGGTGTGTTTAGTTGGGACTAATGAGTCCCACTAAGGTGTGTATATAACCAATAAATTATGTTTAGGACCAATGATGGCCCAATAAGGTGTGTTTAGTAGGGCAATGAGGGTCGGTTAGAACCAATAAGTCCTAGTAAGGTGTGTATATAACCAATAAGTTGTGTTTAGGACCAATGATGGCCCAATAATGTGTGTTTAGTTGGGACTAATGAGTCCCACTAAGGTGTGTATATAACCAATAAGTTGTGTTTAGGACCAATGATGGCCCAATAAGGTGTGTTTAGTAGGGCAATGAGGGTCGGTTGGGACCAATAAGTCCTAGTAAGGTGTGTCTTATATAACCAATAAGTTGTGTTTAGGACCAATGATGGCCCAATAATGTGTGTTTAAGGGCAATGAGGGTCCGTTGGGACCAATGAGTCCCAATAAAGTGTGTATATAACCAATAAGTTGTGTTTACGACCAATTATGGCCCAATAAGGTGTGTTTAGTTGGGACCAATGAGTCCCACTAATGTGTGCATATAACCAATACGTTGTGTTTAGGACCAATGATGGCACAATAAAGTGGGTTTAGGGACAATGAGGGTTAGTTGGCACCAATGAGTCCTAATAAGGTGTTTATATAACCAATAAGTTGTGTTTACGACCAATTATGGCCCAATATGGTGTGTTTAGTTGGGACTAATGAGTCCCACTAAGGTGTGTATATAACCAATAACACTATTACAAATATGACATACGGTCACACTTTTCACGTTTCGACCCTGTGACACTTTCGATTAAAAGTGTGACCGTAGTTCGTTTTTAATTTTCTAGACATGTTTCGGTGACATTTAAGATCAGTTTGTGTGACCATAGCAAGCGTGATCAGTTCATATGGTCACACTGTTACATTACATGTGTGACAATTACTAGTCACATTTCAAACAATGTGACCAAATGTAACCAATTGCGACTTTTATTCTGATAATATTTACGAGT
>JBCNJP010009822.1:17500-26433 GCA_039602395.1 Deinandra increscens subsp. villosa | reverse complement strand
TCAGTGTGTGATCAAAAGTTATTGATGAAATTGATAAAATTTTTAGAATTTTGGATCAATCGGAAAACATCACAAACTTCAAGGGTGTAAAGTGTAAGTTTATGAAATTAAGTGGATGACTTCGCATGACATGATGTGTTAGTTCGTGTAAACACGAAGTGAAAGAAAAGTATGAGGTGTACATTATACGAAGTGTGAGTTCGTTTCAGTTCATGGAGTGACAAAGTCCCACTTCGTGTAACGAAGTGGGAAGGCTATAACTAGCCAAACTTTGAGTTCGTGACTAACTTTTTCCAAGCTCGCTTTGTAAAAACCCTAACCGCCGACTTCGTTTCTCGACCAAAACTTCGATTTTACATTGTTTCAAGCCAAATTTATTTGAATACAGGTAGATTACATAATTCCGATCTTAGGGGTGTCTTTTATTTTGATGTTTGACCGTGAGTTGAGTGTTAAATCTAAGAAAAACCTTCTCGGAGTCACTAACTCGATGTGGACTGATTGTTTGAACTTTTTTAAACCAATTTAGGGTGATGAAACCGGTATCATTGTGTGCGCCTAGATCATACGAGCAAATGGGTACCGATTTTATCAAAAACCATTGTCTAAATCTTGACTTACATCTGAAAAACCATTCGGTTTTGACACAAACACGAAGTGACTGTTCGTGTCACGAAGTGAGACTTCGTATCTCACTTCGTACTCACTTCGTGTGAGTTCATGACACTGTCACTCAAAGTTAAAGAAGTCAAGTTCGCACCCAGTTCGTGCGTTGACTATCCAGTTCGTGGTTTGACTTTTGTTGTTGTTGAATTGAGTTCGTAACCCACTTTGCATGCCAGTTCGCGACCAGTTCGTTCTTGTCTTGATTTCATGTCTCGTTTAGTGAAAACCTAATTTTTTAAAAAGTTAATCGTTTAAGCGAATGAGAAATAATTAACGAACATGGTATTTTTGGTTATCACATTGAATTTAACGAACATTTTATTTTATGTGTATTCAGAAATGGCAAGAGATTTGAAAACTGGCGATAGGCACAACATTTGTGCACATTTAGCCGTTGTCAGATCAAAGGCAGAAAAATTTGGTGGTATCTTTAACTTCTTACGTCGCTCAAGGATAGATTACGCAATTACAGAGGGGTGTGATCCATATCTTTATATTCTCACCGAGTTTTGGAGCACTGCAAGAACAATCACCGATGACCCAGTTCGCATCACCGTCACAGTACAAAATACACTGGTTCAATTTACTGAAGCTGATGACAGGAGGGTATTACAGTTGGATGGTGATGATGCAACTTCTCCGTTTGAATTTGACAAGTCGGATATAGTTGCTTTATTAAAAGGGATCTAGGATGTTGAAGGTGCGAATCAAGATTGGGTCCTGAAGTCAGAATTTTGTGTTCCTTACAAGTATTTGATTCATGTTTAGTACATTTCTTGGGGAATAGGTTATCGGGGCATGATACAATAGGTCCGAAGATTTTGTCTATCTTGGTAGCATTGATTCTTAACCGCCCGTATAACATTGATGGTCTGATCTTCCAGTATATGAGAGACAACATGGTTATGAGGCATAAAAGGGCAATTCTGTATCCGAGGTTTGTTCAGATGATTTTAAATGATCTATATCCTCAGTTGGTGAAGAATGAAACCCATAAGATGATGTTAAAGCACATGACAGATGTAAGTGTGGGTACTCTGACTATCTATCAAAAGAAGAAACTAGCAGATCATGCTCCAATGAAAAGATTAATTGGTCATTTGGTGAGGGTTGATTATAAATCTCCAGCCAATGGTGCACCAAGACATGAGGGGAGTTCTGATGAAGAATTGGATTATTCCTGGTTGGAAGATCGTTACCAAAAACATGTTTGACAACCACTGGTGCCACCAGAGGTTCAACAACCGGTCGTTCCTCAGCAACAACAACAACAACAACAACAACAGCAACAACAACAGCAACCCTCGGTCATGATGATGATGATGATGATGATGATGATGATGATGATGATGATGATGATGATGATGATGATGATGATGATGATGATGATGATGATGATGATGATGATGATGATGATGATGATGATGATGATGATGATGATGATGATGATGATGATGATGATGATGATGATGATGATGATGATGATGATGATGATGATGATGATGATGATGATGATGATGATGATGATGATGATGATGATGATGATGATGATGATGATGATGATGATGATGATGATGATGATGATGATGATGATGATGATGATGATGATGATGATGATGATGATGATGATGATGATGATGATGATGATGATGATGATGATGATGATGATGATGATGATGATGATGATGATGATGATGATGATGATGATGATGATGATGATGATGATGATGATGATGATGATGATGATGATGATGATGATGATGATGATGATGATGATGATGATGATGATGATGATGATGATGATGATGATGATGATGATGATGATGATGATGATGATGATGATGATGATGATGATGATGATGATGATGATGATGATGATGATGATGATGATGATGATGATGATGATGATGATGATGATGATGATGATGATGATGATGATGATGATGATGATGATGATGATGATGATGATGATGATGATGATGATGATGATGATGATGATGATGATGATGATGATGATGATGATGATGATGATGATGATGATGATGATGATGATGATGATGATGATGATGATGATGATGATGATGATGATGATGATGATGATGATGATGATGATGATGATGATGATGATGATGATGATGATGATGATGATGATGATGATGATGATGATGATGATGATGATGATGATGATGATGATGATGATGATGATGATGATGATGATGATGATGATGATGATGATGATGATGATGATGATGATGATGATGATGATGATGATGATGATGATGATGATGATGATGATGATGATGATGATGATGATGATGATGATGATGATGATGATGATGATGATGATGATGATGATGATGATGATGATGATGATGATGATGATGATGATGATGATGATGATGATGATGATGATGATGATGATGATGATGATGATGATGATGATGATGATGATGATGATGATGATGATGATGATGATGATGATGATGATGATGATGATGATGATGATGATGATGATGATGATGATGATGATGATGATGATGATGATGATGATGATGATGATGATGATGATGATGATGATGATGATGATGATGATGATGATGATGATGATGATGATGATGATGATGATGATGATGATGATGATGATGATGATGATGATGATGATGATGATGATGATGATGATGATGATGATGATGATGATGATGATGATGATGATGATGATGATGATGATGATGATGATGATGATGATGATGATGATGATGATGATGATGATGATGATGATGATGATGATGATGATGATGATGATGATGATGATGATGATGATGATGATGATGATGATGATGATGATGATGATGATGATGATGATGATGATGATGATGATGATGATGATGATGATGATGATGATGATGATGATGATGATGATGATGATGATGATGATGATGATGATGATGATGATGATGATGATGATGATGATGATGATGATGATGATGATGATGATGATGATGATGATGATGATGATGATGATGATGATGATGATGATGATGATGATGATGATGATGATGATGATGATGATGATGATGATGATGATGATGATGATGATGATGATGATGATGATGATGATGATGATGATGATGATGATGATGATGATGATGATGATGATGATGATGATGATGATGATGATGATGATGATGATGATGATGATGATGATGATGATGATGATGATGATGATGATGATGATGATGATGATGATGATGATGATGATGATGATGATGATGATGATGATGATGATGATGATGATGATGATGATGATGATGATGATGATGATGATGATGATGATGATGATGATGATGATGATGATGATGATGATGATGATGATGATGATGATGATGATGATGATGATGATGATGATGATGATGATGATGATGATGATGATGATGATGATGATGATGATGATGATGATGATGATGATGATGATGATGATGATGATGATGATGATGATGATGATGATGATGATGATGATGATGATGATGATGATGATGATGATGATGATGATGATGATGATGATGATGATGATGATGATGATGATGATGATGATGATGATGATGATGATGATGATGATGATGATGATGATGATGATGATGATGATGATGATGATGATGATGATGATGATGATGATGATGATGATGATGATGATGATGATGATGATGATGATGATGATGATGATGATGATGATGATGATGATGATGATGATGATGATGATGATGATGATGATGATGATGATGATGATGATGATGATGATGATGATGATGATGATGATGATGATGATGATGATGATGATGATGATGATGATGATGATGATGATGATGATGATGATGATGATGATGATGATGATGATGATGATGATGATGATGATGATGATGATGATGATGATGATGATGATGATGATGATGATGATGATGATGATGATGATGATGATGATGATGATGATGATGATGATGATGATGATGATGATGATGATGATGATGATGATGATGATGATGATGATGATGATGATGATGATGATGATGATGATGATGATGATGATGATGATGATGATGATGATGATGATGATGATGATGATGATGATGATGATGATGATGATGATGATGATGATGATGATGATGATGATGATGATGATGATGATGATGATGATGATGATGATGATGATGATGATGATGATGATGATGATGATGATGATGATGATGATGATGATGATGATGATGATGATGATGATGATGATGATGATGATGATGATGATGATGATGATGATGATGATGATGATGATGATGATGATGATGATGATGATGATGATGATGATGATGATGATGATGATGATGATGATGATGATGATGATGATGATGATGATGATGATGATGATGATGATGATGATGATGATGATGATGATGATGATGATGATGATGATGATGATGATGATGATGATGATGATGATGATGATGATGATGATGATGATGATGATGATGATGATGATGATGATGATGATGATGATGATGATGATGATGATGATGATGATGATGATGATGATGATGATGATGATGATGATGATGATGATGATGATGATGATGATGATGATGATGATGATGATGATGATGATGATGATGATGATGATGATGATGATGATGATGATGATGATGATGATGATGATGATGATGATGATGATGATGATGATGATGATGATGATGATGATGATGATGATGATGATGATGATGATGATGATGATGATGATGATGATGATGATGATGATGATGATGATGATGATGATGATGATGATGATGATGATGATGATGATGATGATGATGATGATGATGATGATGATGATGATGATGATGATGATGATGATGATGATGATGATGATGATGATGATGATGATGATGATGATGATGATGATGATGATGATGATGATGATGATGATGATGATGATGATGATGATGATGATGATGATGATGATGATGATGATGATGATGATGATGATGATGATGATGATGATGATGATGATGATGATGATGATGATGATGATGATGATGATGATGATGATGATGATGATGATGATGATGATGATGATGATGATGATGATGATGATGATGATGATGATGATGATGATGATGATGATGATGATGATGATGATGATGATGATGATGATGATGATGATGATGATGATGATGATGATGATGATGATGATGATGATGATGATGATGATGATGATGATGATGATGATGATGATGATGATGATGATGATGATGATGATGATGATGATGATGATGATGATGATGATGATGATGATGATGATGATGATGATGATGATGATGATGATGATGATGATGATGATGATGATGATGATGATGATGATGATGATGATGATGATGATGATGATGATGATGATGATGATGATGATGATGATGATGATGATGATGATGATGATGATGATGATGATGATGATGATGATGATGATGATGATGATGATGATGATGATGATGATGATGATGATGATGATGATGATGATGATGATGATGATGATGATGATGATGATGATGATGATGATGATGATGATGATGATGATGATGATGATGATGATGATGATGATGATGATGATGATGATGATGATGATGATGATGATGATGATGATGATGATGATGATGATGATGATGATGATGATGATGATGATGATGATGATGATGATGATGATGATGATGATGATGATGATGATGATGATGATGATGATGATGATGATGATGATGATGATGATGATGATGATGATGATGATGATGATGATGATGATGATGATGATGATGATGATGATGATGATGATGATGATGATGATGATGATGATGATGATGATGATGATGATGATGATGATGATGATGATGATGATGATGATGATGATGATGATGATGATGATGATGATGATGATGATGATGATGATGATGATGATGATGATGATGATGATGATGATGATGATGATGATGATGATGATGATGATGATGATGATGATGATGATGATGATGATGATGATGATGATGATGATGATGATGATGATGATGATGATGATGATGATGATGATGATGATGATGATGATGATGATGATGATGATGATGATGATGATGATGATGATGATGATGATGATGATGATGATGATGATGATGATGATGATGATGATGATGATGATGATGATGATGATGATGATGATGATGATGATGATGATGATGATGATGATGATGATGATGATGATGATGATGATGATGATGATGATGATGATGATGTGATGATGATGATGATGATGATGATGATGATGATGATGATGATGATGATGATGATGATGATGATGATGATGATGATGATGATGATGATGATGATGATGATGATGATGATGATGATGATGATGATGATGATGATGATGATGATGATGATGATGATGATGATGATGATGATGATGATGATGATGATGATGATGATGATGATGATGATGATGATGATGATGATGATGATGATGATGATGATGATGATGATGATGATGATGATGATGATGATGATGATGATGATGATGATGATGATGATGATGATGATGATGATGATGATGATGATGATGATGATGATGATGATGATGATGATGATGATGATGATGATGATGATGATGATGATGATGATGATGATGATGATGATGATGATGATGATGATGATGATGATGATGATGATGATGATGATGATGATGATGATGATGATGATGATGATGATGATGATGATGATGATGATGATGATGATGATGATGATGATGATGATGATGATGATGATGATGATGATGATGATGATGATGATGATGATGATGATGATGATGATGATGATGATGATGATGATGATGATGATGATGATGATGATGATGATGATGATGATGATGATGATGATGATGATGATGATGATGATGATGATGATGATGATGATGATGATGATGATGATGATGATGATGATGATGATGATGATGATGATGATGATGATGATGATGATGATGATGATGATGATGATGATGATGATGATGATGATGATGATGATGATGATGATGATGATGATGATGATGATGATGATGATGATGATGCTACTGTCATCGACGATGGTACGATGATGATGATGATGATGATGATGATGATGGATGGATGGATGGATGGACGGACGGACGAACGATGGATGGATGGACGGACGGATGATGATGATGATGATGATGATGATGATGATGATGATGATGATGATGATGATGATGATGATGATGATGATGATGATGATGATGATGATGATGATGATGATGATGATGATGATGATGATGATGATGATGATGATGATGATGATGATGATGATGATGATGATGATGATGATGATGATGATGATGATGATGATGATGATGATGATGATGATGATGATGATGATGATGATGATGATGATGATGATGATGATGATGATGATGATGATGATGATGATGATGATGATGATGATGATGATGATGATGATGATGATGATGATGATGATGATGATGATGATGATGATGATGATGATGATGATGATGATGATGATGATGATGATGATGATGATGATGATGATGATGATGATGATGATGATGATGATGATGATGATGATGATGATGATGATGATGATGATGATGATGATGATGATGATGATGATGATGATGATGATGATGATGATGATGATGATGATGATGATGATGATGATGATGATGATGATGATGATGATGATGATGATGATGATGATGATGATGATGATGATGATGATGATGATGATGATGATGATGATGATGATGATGATGATGATGATGATGATGATGATGATGATGATGATGATGATGATGATGATGATGATGATGATGATGATGATGATGATGATGATGATGATGATGATGATGATGATGATGATGATGATGATGATGATGATGATGATGATGATGATGATGATGATGATGATGATGATGATGATGATGATGATGATGATGATGATGATGATGATGATGATGATGATGATGATGATGATGATGATGATGATGATGATGATGATGATGATGATGATGATGATGATGATGATGATGATGATGATGATGATGATGATGATGATGATGATGATGATGATGATGATGATGATGATGATGATGATGATGATGATGATGATGATGATGATGATGATGATGATGATGATGATTGAATGATGATGATGATGATGAT
>JBCNJP010009822.1:0-12500 GCA_039602395.1 Deinandra increscens subsp. villosa | reverse complement strand
ATGATGATGATGATGATGATGATGATGATGATGATGATGATGATGATGATGATGATGATGATGATGATGATGATGATGATGATGATGATGATGATGATGATGATGATGATGATGATGATGATGATGATGATGATGATGATGATGATGATGATGATGATGATGATGATGATGATGATGATGATGATGATGATGATGATGATGATGATGATGATGATGATGATGATGATGATGATGATGATGATGATGATGATGATGATGATGATGATGATGATGATGATGATGATGATGATGATGATGATGATGATGATGATGATGATGATGATGATGATGATGATGATGATGATGATGATGATGATGATGATGATGATGATGATGATGATGATGATGATGATGATGATGATGATGATGATGATGATGATGATGATGATGATGATGATGATGATGATGATGATGATGATGATGATGATGATGATGATGATGATGATGATGATGATGATGATGATGATGATGATGATGATGATGATGATGATGATGATGATGATGATGATGATGATGATGATGATGATGATGATGATGATGATGATGATGATGATGATGATGATGATGATGATGATGATGATGATGATGATGATGATGATGATGATGATGATGATGATGATGATGATGATGATGATGATGATGATGATGATGATGATGATGATGATGATGATGATGATGATGATGATGATGATGATGATGATGATGATGATGATGATGATGATGATGATGATGATGATGATGATGATGATGATGATGATGATGATGATGATGATGATGATGATGATGATGATGATGATGATGATGATGATGATGATGATGATGATGATGATGATGATGATGATGATGATGATGATGATGATGATGATGATGATGATGATGATGATGATGATGATGATGATGATGATGATGATGATGATGATGATGATGATGATGATGATGATGATGATGATGATGATGATGATGATGATGATGATGATGATGATGATGATGATGATGATGATGATGATGATGATGATGATGATGATGATGATGATGATGATGATGATGATGATGATGATGATGATGATGATGATGATGATGATGATGATGATGATGATGATGATGATGATGATGATGATGATGATGATGATGATGATGATGATGATGATGATGATGATGATGATGATGATGATGATGATGATGATGATGATGATGATGATGATGATGATGATGATGATGATGATGATGATGATGATGATGATGATGATGATGATGATGATGATGATGATGATGATGATGATGATGATGATGATGATGATGATGATGATGATGATGATGATGATGATGATGATGATGATGATGATGATGATGATGATGATGATGATGATGATGATGATGATGATGATGATGATGATGATGATGATGATGATGATGATGATGATGATGATGATGATGATGATGATGATGATGATGATGATGATGATGATGATGATGATGATGATGATGATGATGATGATGATGATGATGATGATGATGATGATGATGATGATGATGATGATGATGATGATGATGATGATGATGATGATGATGATGATGATGATGATGATGATGATGATGATGATGATGATGATGATGATGATGATGATGATGATGATGATGATGATGATGATGATGATGATGATGATGATGATGATGATGATGATGATGATGATGATGATGATGATGATGATGATGATGATGATGATGATGATGATGATGATGATGATGATGATGATGATGATGATGATGATGATGATGATGATGATGATGATGATGATGATGATGATGATGATGATGATGATGATGATGATGATGATGATGATGATGATGATGATGATGATGATGATGATGATGATGATGATGATGATGATGATGATGATGATGATGATGATGATGATGATGATGATGATGATGATGATGATGATGATGATGATGATGATGATGATGATGATGATGATGATGATGATGATGATGATGATGATGATGATGATGATGATGATGATGATGATGATGATGATGATGATGATGATGATGATGATGATGATGATGATGATGATGATGATGATGATGATGATGATGATGATGATGATGATGATGATGATGATGATGATGATGATGATGATGATGATGATGATGATGATGATGATGATGATGATGATGATGATGATGATGATGATGATGATGATGATGATGATGATGATGATGATGATGATGATGATGATGATGATGATGATGATGATGATGATGATGATGATGATGATGATGATGATGATGATGATGATGATGATGATGATGATGATGATGATGATGATGATGATGATGATGATGATGATGATGATGATGATGATGATGATGATGATGATGATGATGATGATGATGATGATGATGATGATGATGATGATGATGATGATGATGATGATGATGATGATGATGATGATGATGATGATGATGATGATGATGATGATGATGATGATGATGATGATGATGATGATGATGATGATGATGATGATGATGATGATGATGATGATGATGATGATGATGATGATGATGATGATGATGATGATGATGATGATGATGATGATGATGATGATGATGATGATGATGATGATGATGATGATGATGATGATGATGATGATGATGATGATGATGATGATGATGATGATGATGATGATGATGATGATGATGATGATGATGATGATGATGATGATGATGATGATGATGATGATGATGATGATGATGATGATGATGATGATGATGATGATGATGATGATGATGATGATGATGATGATGATGATGATGATGATGATGATGATGATGATGATGATGATGATGATGATGATGATGATGATGATGATGATGATGATGATGATGATGATGATGATGATGATGATGATGATGATGATGATGATGATGATGATGATGATGATGATGATGATGATGATGATGATGATGATGATGATGATGATGATGATGATGATGATGATGATGATGATGATGATGATGATGATGATGATGATGATGATGATGATGATGATGATGATGATGATGATGATGATGATGATGATGATGATGATGATGATGATGATGATGATGATGATGATGATGATGATGATGATGATGATGATGATGATGATGATGATGATGATGATGATGATGATGATGATGATGATGATGATGATGATGATGATGATGATGATGATGATGATGATGATGATGATGATGATGATGATGATGATGATGATGATGATGATGATGATGATGATGATGATGATGATGATGATGATGATGATGATGATGATGATGATGATGATGATGATGATGATGATGATGATGATGATGATGATGATGATGATGATGATGATGATGATGATGATGATGATGATGACGACGACGACGATGATGATGATGATGATGATGATGATGACGACGACGATGATGATGATGATGATGATGATGATGATGATGATGATGATGATGATGATGATGATGATGATGATGATGATGATGATGATGATGATGATGATGATGATGATGATGATGATGATGATGATGATGATGATGATGATGATGATGATGATGATGATGATGATGATGATGATGATGATGATGATGATGATGATGATGATGATGATGATGATGATGATGATGATGATGATGATGATGATGATGATGATGATGATGATGATGATGATGATGATGATGATGATGATGATGATGATGATGATGATGATGATGATGATGATGATGATGATGATGATGATGATGATGATGATGATGATGATGATGATGATGATGATGATGATGATGATGATGATGATGATGATGATGATGATGATGATGATGATGATGATGATGATGATGATGATGATGATGATGATGATGATGATGATGATGATGATGATGATGATGATGATGATGATGATGATGATGATGATGATGATGATGATGATGATGATGATGATGATGATGATGATGATGATGATGATGATGATGATGATGATGATGATGATGATGATGATGATGATGATGATGATGATGATGATGATGATGATGATGATGATGATGATGATGATGATGATGATGATGATGATGATGATGATGATGATGATGATGATGATGATGATGATGATGATGATGATGATGATGATGATGATGATGATGATGATGATGATGATGATGATGATGATGATGATGATGATGATGATGATGATGATGATGATGATGATGATGATGATGATGATGATGATGATGATGATGATGATGATGATGATGATGATGATGATGATGATGATGATGATGAAGATGGCAAATATTTACTAGGAATATCGTTTATCTAAAATGGATGAACAGATGAAGTTGCTGCTTAGTAAATTTAATGCTCAGGGGGAGTTAGGATGCAAATTTGATGAATTTTTGAATGATGATACGGAGAATGATGATCATGAAGGTGCTCTGGAGGAGGTCCAGGTATAGCTGGAGCATCTGGTTCAGCTGCTAGTACTTCTGCATCTAAGAGGGAGTCTTATCCACATAATGTGATTCCGATATCATCTGTCCATTCAAATCAAGCTGCAAAGAACATTCATGAGATTGGCACTATTTTAGAAAATGGGGAGTTTGTCTGTGAACTCACGCTAGAACAAATTCAAGCCATCTTTGAATTGAATGATGAAGAAATGAGAAAGCAACTGAAGCTGAGCCTGAAATTTATGAATCATCAGAAGACAATTTATTTGATGAAGTTGAAGTTGAAGATATAACAGAAAAAGAGTATCCTGATCCTTACTCTAACTTCAACAACAATGTTGATGATGAAGATTTTGAAGTTTTTTCAAAAGAAAATGTCGATGAAGTTGAAGTTAAATTGAAAAGGAAAGAAGCTGAAATGCCAGTTGATCTTGTTGCTTGAGAGGCTAAGGAACAAGAACAAAGAAAGAATTGTGATGAATACATAAAGACTTTTCATGCGAATTACGTTCCACCTCCGAAACCTGTAAAGCAACGAACACATGTAAGATTCAAGGGTCAGGCATCAGGAGAGATTATCAGCTAGATTATGAGCTGAATTGTTATGGAATCAAACATTAGTTTGGTATCCAATATTTGAAGCATGCACTTGATTTCAACAGCTTGCTGGTCTGGGATGTTAGAGAGTTAAAAACAAAACCTTTTCTGAATTATGGAGATTGGTGGAAAGGTTCTCCATTCAAGAAGTTTTTAGACCAGGAATGTCAAAATGTTTTCAAGTTTCTGAGGCCACAAAACCTAAGAGAAGTAAACATCCAACCAAGAAGCATCCAGTGACGGGCAAATCTTGCATTGTGTAATCATTTACGAAGAAGGCTCATTTCATGAAGAAGATTCCGTTGAAGAAGATGGAACTTGATTTCATTAAAACTGTGCGTTGGTGGTACTCTGATGAAAAGGCTGGAAAGTTGTGATAGTTGTGAAGGAAGAGAACAAAGTGGTTCGAGTTTTTGATCCAATGTGGCTGATCAACTAGTCGAAGGAAGATATCGATGTGTGTATCATAATCGGATACTGTATCATCTGGAGTTCATGTATCAGGCTTTGCAGATTTAGAGCGTGATTCGAATCTGTTTTGTTTCAACATTTATGCTGGTAGAAATCATCATAAATATGGACTGCGGAGGAGACTGAGACTTGAAGATGGAAGGATCTGACCAGCATACGCGAAGGGGGAGTTTGTTAGAACATAGAATGGCGAATGTTGGATCAAAACAGAGAAAACACTTAAAGATGTGAAATTCTACACTTGTCACGAACTGGTCACGAACCAAACATGAACCAGACACGAACCAAGCCACGAACTGGCAGTTCGTGGGTTGGTCCAGTTCGTTACTAGAATCTTATTATGTATATGTAATAGGTGTAGAACTTTGAAAGAGCTTTTGGTCTAGTGTGTGTGTATTCTAAGGTGAAAAACTGAGATTCTCTCTGTAATAGCTACTATGTACTTGTGTTTGTCCGATTAATGAAAGCTATGTTTACTTACGTCGTATTGTGATCGTATTCGTTACCGAGTGACTTGAGGCCAACGTCTTTTCAAATTGTTACTCCTGAATATAGGGCCATTGAGAAGGAGTCAGTTTCTGATAAGGCCGAGCCTGCAGTGGAAAGGAGGCTAAAGTCGAGCCTCTGGTGCTAAGTCTAACAAAAAGAAACGTAAGGGCATAAATTTTTCTATGACCACTTTGGCAGCTCCAGCAGCACCTGATATTCCTGCCACTCATGTTGCTAAATGGGCTCCCATTGCACCACCTGCTAAAAAACCCTACACGACGCCTCATTCGTTATGCAACCGGTAGAACCGGCATCACCCTACTCACCTCCTGCGCTGGCAGTGTAGCAACTGTGGTCTGCTTGGCCATAACACCGGTAAAAGACGTCGCCCCGATCAAGCTCAATGTAACATTTGGAAAATACTCGATTGTGAAACCCGACCCATTTTGAAATTTCGCGCTTTTCCGATTTGCGGATTATTAAGTACTGGAAGAATTTTTAGGTATTTATACCCAAATTAATGGTTCAAAATGATTTATAATCGTTTTTCAAAACAAAATATTTAGTTATATTCAATTGGATTCAAAATGGATCCCTTGGTTTGAAAATAAAGCTATTTTAGGTTTTACGTGATTTCGATACGCGATTCCTTGTTTACCGAGAATCCCGTATTGGTCACCGTATGTTAATTTCAATATAATTATGAGTTTAATAATCAATTATCATTGCATGAGTCATCACACACTTAATCGAGTCACGAAACGTTGGTGAATTTCCCAAAATCGATATGTACGTCAAAATCGACGAAAATCGACCAAAATCATGTTAGCTGACCTAATTTATGCATCTTTATGAGTTATGTGACGTATTTATATTTGTTTTGAGTGGAATAAAAACCAGTTAACATGATGGGAGTATTAATTGGGTAATTTGGGTGAATACGGGACTTATAACCTTGAAAAACGAAGAACCGAGCACGTGAATCGATAAAACGGTAAAAATATGGTTCGCGTGTGCTCCAAGCATATCTCTTGGAGCAACACCATGCCCTAGGCAATACTCCTAGAGGGTATTTTCCAGCTAAACCCTAAAATTCACCTATATATTCATCTTATCCTCCCCTTAGCCTCATTCTCAAACGCCTAAACCCTAAAACGGATGGAAATCCCTGAAATTCATCAATCATCATCAAGATCTTGGTGTTGGAGCTAAATCATGAAATATTAAATATTGTTTCATCTCATCTCATCCCTTCTTTTTGGTTTTTAGTAAGTTCCATGTGATCCCTTGAAATTATATGTTAAGATCTGAGCTTTACCATGTGTTTGGGCTAGGTTTATGTTATAAATGTTGTTTCATGTTAGATCCATGGATAATATTGATCAAGATTGAAACATTTTTGATAAATTAGGGTTGGATTTATGATATGCTTGAAGATTCATGTTAGATCTATGTATAAACTTGTTAAAGCTTGTGACTTTATGATATATTAGGGTAGATCCTCATGTTGCATGGAGATAATATGTGACGCCCACTCCCAGACTTAGCACCAGGAGGGGTCACGCATCGGATTTACTCATGAACACATGGTACAACAGAGATAACTAAGAAGCGGATTTTAATAACTTTTCATTTATATATATGCCAAGTAGTAAGGATGATAACATCGTATTATAACATCCAGATCTTATCTATTTCTATGCCAGTCTACTACCGAGTCCTTCCTAATAGCTTGCCCACCTAGTTTGTACTCACCAAAGCCCTTTCCTTGCTACCTTAAACATCGTTATCACCTGACATACATATGTTTTTGGAAAGGTCAGCTTACGCTGGTGAGTTCTACATTTTTCAAAAAGCGTTACCTTTGTCTCGAAAGTTTATTCCAACGCTTGGGCTTAGCGGCCCTCTTTTTATCAAATATTTACAAAGTATAAAACATGACAGAATTATACTGTAACTTTTTAAAACCATTATCCTTTACACATCTATCTGGTATAAACATTATACCAAAATATAACCTTTAAACATTTATCAGGTATAAGATATAACAGAGTTATACCAAAATGTTTATCCATTTAACCATTTACCCATTTAATCATTCAACCATTTAACAGGTATAGACATAACAGTGTTATACCAGAACATAACCTTTAAATCATAGTTAAAAACTATTTAGTACTCAAAGTACTTTGGGCCTCCTAGACCCTCTCTTGTGCAAATAATCATTAGGTATAAAACATAAAAAAGTTATACGAAATATTATAAGCAGACATTTATTTACTTTATAAGCATTTTCTATTAGAACCGCGTTAGTTCATCAGGCAACCGTCTCCACTCGAATACCTTTTCAAGATTGGAGTAACCGTCGCTACCTCGGAGAACCGTCATTCCCTGCTTCTAGTTGTACAACCACCATTTCCCTTTTCACTAGACAATATCTGCTTAGACTAAAACATTTTTAACCTGTTCAAAAGTCCATTTAAATAACCATTGTATTTGGACTCATAACATTTTCAACACCAGTCCATCACCCGTATATGGAATAAGCGTTTTATAAATATAATGTTATTGGTCTTGTTAAACTTCAGTGAAACCTACACTGGACTGAATCTATAACATTTCCTATTGTATTACGGGTGTTTATATATAGGGTGTACCGCAGCGTATCTGACATGTGCTGAGGTGTACTTAAAATATGGCTATATTTTTTAAAATATTTTAGCAGTTTTAAGCTTTTAAATTTATAATACAATGATTTACTTTATAACTACTATTGCACCACATTACACATGCAAGTATACCCATCGTGGAGCAGTATAGCAGTGGTAAGTTGAATCGGGGCCGATCAAGACATAATGAAAAATGAGAGCTCTGAATACTCAGTCCGTTATTATCATCTAGCCTAATCTAATTTTAGTTTTAAGAAAAGAAAGGAAAATAAACTAAAATAAAAGAAAGATAATAAGATTGTGTTTGAAGAAATGTAAATGAAAGTTAATATTACTTGGGAGAACTCACCAGTGGTTTAGTAAAGTTAAACAGTTGCTTATATCCCCGCTTAAGATTGTTCACTGGCAGAAAGTCAACCACCTTTCGGTACATTTTAGTTGACCACCATCCAACTGCTAAGCATCTGCGAGGAGTACGAATGCAGAGGGAAGGTGCTACCAGTGACCAAACGAAGTGGTGTAATGCCACTTAGTTGTAGGGCTCCTTGGTCGGGCAACCGTTACACTCGACACGCCATCATGAACTAGTAAGAAAACAACCCTGTGTGCCGGATTATTTTATTATGAAAATGATCTTTTAAAGGGACTAAAGTCCGTTTCTTCCGTACACCGCTTTCGTGTATGCACGTCCGGCATAACCAGAGCCAAGTTCACAAACACGTACCTTTCGACTTCCATGAAGTGATAAAATATTACCAACCCTCATTCCCAACCAAATACTTTCAGCCCGCACTTGCGTGCTCAACCGAGTTTGCTTACATAGACATAAGGACCTCGAACGTATCATGAAGCATGGGGCGCGAGTCACCTTTCGGATCATGCATTGTCCCCCGACCGGGTGTCACAAGTCCGGCCTTTGGGATTTCGACTCCCCAAATGGTCTGTGATACGTGAAGCACGCTTGGTTCAAAAAGTCAGTGATACACTTTCAATAAAAAGGGTTTTCATAAAGTCATTAAACACACCTTAAGCGGGTCTATAAGGTTGTTAACCAACCCACCAAAGGTTTGTTACTTCCCAAGTAAGTATAAGAGTTTAGCCAAACATGGCTTTAAAAATTTGCTTAAGAGAAAAAGAAGATTTCATAGACAAAAACTTACTAATTGTTACTTAAGTTGATGTTCTTACAAACTTGATTACAAGTCTTTAAAATGACCAAATGACTCAATATAAGAGAGGGGGAGAGAAGAATTGAGCAATGTTTCAAGTGGTAGGAGCTTGGCTTTTATAGGCAGAATCCAGACTCGGGCACGGCCCGTGCTAGGTTGGGCACGGGGCGTGCCATGACAGAGAGATCTTCACGAATCTACACGCTGTTAGGTGGCACGACCCATGCTTAACGAGGCACGGGGCGTGCGACATCAGAAGGTATGTCCGCTAGTCAGAGGCACGTGGTGTGCTAAGGGAGGCACGGGCTGTGTTGTGTTATTGAAGGGGCACAAGACATGCTTAGCCAGGCACAGGGCGTGCTGGTCTCGCCGGTCTTGGAACTTTTGTATTTTTCTTCTATTTTTTTACTGTAATATGTTCCTTTTACGACTTGTGCCCTTTTGATTCTGAGAAACTAAGAGGAAAACAAAATAGAATTGATTTGGCGTTAGTGACTCAGATTTGTGCCGATTTGTGAGGAATATTTAGTATAAAAATATGTATATTTTTAGCGTACATCAAATATCCCCACACTTAAACGTTTGCTTGTCCTCAAGCAAAAAACTTAATGCAAAATGAACCGGATAGTCCCAAACGTTGCATTCGTGTGTACCTTACAGACATGTTGCTGTAAAAGTAGTCCTCCGTCATTTTGAGATTGCTTACTTTATTAATTTATTTTTTTTAATTGAAATGCAAAAATTTATGGCAAATTTACTAAAGTTTACTTTTATTAGACTTATCAGCCTCACAAATATTCACACAACTCTCAGGGATTGTATCTGATTATTTGGGTGAACACTCATACCTGGGTGAAGACGAGTAGACAACATAGGCTTGACATGTGATCGAACCTCCACAGATCTCACTAGAATCCACATAAGTATCATAAGGGCTTTTTAAAGGGTAGGTTTGGGGTGGGGTTTGGATAGGTTTTGAGAAAAAGGGGTAAAATTTGTAAAAGAGTGGTTTTTTCAGAGACCTTGCTTTCTGCTAGTGACTTTCAAAAAAATGAACTATATTCCTAGAGAGCTTTGCTCTTTTTAGTCAATCTCGAGGGGGGGGGGGATATCAACTCTTTCGAGGTACTTTGTAGGAAATCTTTGATTTATTTCTCCTCCTGTGGATTTAGTATCATTTTCAAGTCTGGAAAGTGATCAGCAGCAGTATTCTCAGCACCCTTCTTGTCTTTAATCTCAATGTCGAACTCTTGAAGGAGAAGAATCCAACGTATGAGCCTAGGCTTGGCATCTCGCTTCTTGAAGAGGTATCTGATGGCTGCATGATCAGTGAAAACGATAGTCTTGGATAACACCAGGTATGAACGGAATTTATCAAAAGCAAACACCACTGCTAACAACTCCTTTTCGGTAACTGTGTAGTTTTCCTGGGCGTCCTTAAGCATTTTACTAGCATGGTAGTTTGTCTTTCCGATGACCTAATACTGCCCCCACAGCATAGTCACTTGCATCACACATGATCTCAAAGGGAAGAGACCAGTCTGGTGCAGTCATAATTGGTGCATGGATAAGTTTGTTCTTTGGGAGGCAGAAAGCTTCCATGCAGTGTTTGTCGAAATTGAAGTCTGCTTCTTTCTGCAGCAGTTTTGTTAAGGGCCTAGATATCTTGGAGAAGTCCTTGATGAAACGTCTGTAGATTCCTGCATGCCCGAGAAAACTGCGGATGTCGCGCACAGAAGATGATGTGGGTAGATGAGAGATGGTATCAATTTTGGCTTTTTCTACATCGAATCCAGCTTGGGAAACTTTATGGCCGAGAACTATGCCTTCAGGGACCATAAAATGACTCTTCTCCAAGGTTAGAGCCAGATTAGTTTCTTCACATCGGGCGAGCATTTTCTCGATGTTTTGCAAATAATGGTCAAATGAGATGCCAAAAACCGAGAAGTCATCCATGAATACCTCCATAGACTTTTCGATCATATTGTGCAAAATGGCAACCATGCAACGCTGGAATGTGGCAGGGGCATTACATAAGCCAAAAGGCATGCGTCTGTAGGCAAAGGTGCCATACGGGCATGTAAAGGTTGTTTTTTCTTAGTCTTTTGTGTTAGTACAAAATATGTGTCGCGTGTGTATCAGTTAGTTTCGTTAGTTGATTGAGTTAGAGTAGTTAATTCAAGGTTAGAAGGTAAAAAGTGTCAATCTAATAAAGTGGAGGGGCTTGATAGTGATATATTATATATCACATATATGTGATACGAGATTTTAGTTGAAGCAAGAAGATTTGAGTTCGACTAGATGATCGCCGAATGGTGACCGAACCTAGAGTTCAGCACTCACATATATATTGTGTGCTTGGAGTTCGGAAGACAGGAATCTCCCATAACCATTTTTCAGTGAGAGCAATTCATAAGAGGAGGAGTTTTCGATCTTGTTTTTCATAGAGAACTGAGTCTAGGATCGTGTTTAGATGCTATAAACGAGTTGATTCATGTAAACATCGATCCGATTGGAGCTATAAACAGAGTTTAATTTACGTTTTTGTGTTCTTCGTTTTGGGTTAACTTTCGGTCTAATT
>JBCNJP010009814.1:0-26495 GCA_039602395.1 Deinandra increscens subsp. villosa | reverse complement strand
TTTAGTTGGGACTAATGAGTCCCACTAAGGTATGTATATAACCAATAAGTTGTGTTTAGGACCAATGATGGCCCTATAAGGAGTGTTTAGTAGGGCAATAAGGGTCGGTTGGGACCAATAAGTCCTAGTAAGGTGTGTCTTATATAACCAATAAGTTGTGTATAGGACCAATGATGGCCCAATAATGTGTGTTTAAGGGCAATGAGGGTCAGTTGGGACCAATGAGTCCCAATAAAGTGTGTATATAACCAATAAGTTGTGTTTACGACCAATTATGGCCCAATAAGGTGTGTTTAGTTGGGACCAATAAGTCCCACTAATGTGTGCATATAACCAATACGTTGTGTTTAGGACCAATGATGGCACAATAAAGTGGGTTTAGGGACAATGAGGGTTAGTTGGCACCAATGAGTCCTAATAAGGTGTTTATATAACCAATAAGTTGTGTTTACGACCAATTTTGGCCCAATATGGTGTGTTTAGTTGGGACTAATGAGTCCCACTAAGGTGTGTATATAACCAATAAATTATGTTTAGGACCAATGATGGCCCAATAAGGTGTGTTTAGTAAGGCAATGAGGGTCGGTTAGAACCAATAAGTCCTAGTAAGGTGTGTATATAACCAATAAGTTGTGTTTAGGACCAATGATGGCCCAATAAGGTGTGTTTAGTAGGGCAATGAGGGTCGGTTGGGACCAATAAGTCCGAGTAAGGTGTGTCTTATATAACCAATAAGTTGTGTTTAGGACCAATGATGGCCCAATAATGTGTGTTTAAGGGCAATGAGGGTCCGTTGGGACCAATGAGTCCCAATAAAGTGTGTATATAACCAATAAGTTGTGTTTACGACCAAGTATGGCCCAATAAGGTGTGTTTAGTTGGGACCAATGAGTCCCACTAATGTGTGCATATAACCAATACGTTGTGTTTAGCACCAATGATGGCACAAAAAGTGGGTTTATGGACAATGAGGGTTAGTTGGCACCAATGAGTCCTAATAAGGTGTTTATATAACCAATAAGTTGTGTTTACGACCAATTATGGCCCAATATGGTGTGTTTAGTTGGGACTAATGAGTCCCACTAAGGTGTGTATATAACCAATAAATTATGTTTAGGACCAATGATGGCCCAATAAGGTGTGTTTAGTAGGGCAATGAGGGTCGGTTAGAACCAATAAGTCCTAGTAAGGTGTGTATATAACCAATAAGTTGTGTTTAGGACCAATGATGGCCCAATAAGGTGTGTTTAGTAGGGAAATGAGGGTCGGTTGGGACCAATAAGTCCTAGTAAGGTGTGTCTTATATAACCAATAAGTTGTGTTTAGGACCAATGATGGCCCAATAATGTGTGTTTAAGGGCAATGAGGGTCCGTTGGGACCAATGAGTCCCAATAAAGTGTGTATATAACCAATAAGTTGTGTTTACGACCAAGTATGGCCCAATAAGGTGTGTTTAGTTGGGACCAATGAGTCCCACTAATGTGTGCATATAACCAATACGTTGTGTTTAGGACCAATGATGGCACAATAAAGTGGGTTTAGGGACAATGAGGGTTAGTTGGCACCAATGAGTCCTAATAAGGTGTTTATATAACCAATAAGTTGTGTTTACGACAATTTATGGCCCAATATGGTGTGTTTAGTTGGGACTAATGAGTCCCACTAAGGTGTGTATATAACCAATAAATTATGTTTAGGACCAATGATGGCCCAATAAGGTGTGTTTAGTAGGGCAATGGGGGTCGGTTAGGACCAATAAGTCCTAGTAAGGTGTGTATATAACCAAAAAGTTGTGTTTAGGACCAATGATGGCCCAATAATGTGTGTTTAGTTGGGACTAATGAGTCCCACTAATGTGTGTATATAACCAATAAATTATGTTTAGGACCAATGATGGCCCAATAAGGTGTGTTTAGTAGGGCAATGAGGGTCGGTTACGACCAATAAGTCCTAGTAAGGTGTGTATATAACCAATAAGTTGTGTTTAGGACCAATGATGGCCCAATAAGGTGTGTTTAGTAGGGCAATGAGGGTCGGTTGGGACCAATAAGTCCTAGTAAGGTGTGTCTTATATAACCAATAAGTTGTGTATAGGACCAATGATGGCCCAATAATGTGTGTTTAAGGGCAATGAGGGTCAGTTGGGACCAATGAGTCCCAATAAAGTGTGTATATAACCAATAAGTTGTGTTTACGACCAATTATGGCCCAATAAGGTGTGTTTAGTTGGGACCAATAAGTCCCACTAATGTGTGCATATAACCAATACGTTGTGTCTAGGACCAATGATGGCACAATAAAGTGGGTTTAGGGACAATGAGGGTTAGTTGGCACCAATGAGTCCTAATAAGGTGTTTATATAACCAATAAGTTGTGTTTACGACCAATTTTGGCCCAATATGGTGTGTTTAGTTGGGACTAATGAGTCCCACTAAGGTGTGTATATAACCAATAAATTATGTTTAGGACCAATGATGGCCCAATAAGGTGTGTTTAGTAAGGCAATGAGGGTCGGTTAGAACCAATAAGTCCTAGTAAGGTGTGTATATAACCAATAAGTTGTGTTTAGGACCAATGATGGCCCAATAAGGTGTGTTTAGTAGGGCAATGAGGGTCGGTTGGGACCAATAAGTCCTAGTAAGGTGTGTCTTATATAACCAATAAGTTGTGTTTAGGACCAATGATGGCCCGATAATGTGTGTTTAAGGGCAATGAGGGTCCGTTGGGACCAATGAGTCCCAATAAAGTGTGTATATAACCAATAAGTTGTGTTTACGACCAAGTATGGCCCAATAAGGTGTGTTTAGTTGGGACCAATGAGTCCCACTAATGTGTGCATATAACCAATACGTTGTGTTTAGGACCAATGATGGCACAATAAAGTGGGTTTAGGGACAATGAGGGTTAGTTGGCACCAATGAGTCCTAATAAGGTGTTTATATAACCAATAAGTTGTGTTTACGACCAATTTTGGCCCAATATGGTGTGTTTAGTTGGGACTAATGAGTCCCACTAAGGTGTGTATATAACCAATAAATTATGTTTAGGACCAATGATGGCCCAATAAGGTGTGTTTAGTAAGGCAATGAGGGTCGGTTAGAACCAATAAGTCCTAGTAAGGTGTGTATATAACCAATAAGTTGTGTTTAGGACCAATGATGGCCCAATAAGGTGTGTTTAGTAGGGCAATGAGGGTCGGTTGGGACCAATAAGTCCTAGTAAGGTGTGTCTTATATAACCAATAAGTTGTGTTTAGGACCAATGATGGCCCAATAATGTGTGTTTAAGGGCAACGAGGGTCCGTTGGGACCAATGAGTCCCAATAAAGTGTGTATATAACCAATAAGTTGTGTTTACGACCAAGTATGGCCCAATAAGGTGTGTTTAGTTGGGACCAATGAGTCCCACTAATGTGTGCATATAACCAATACGTTGTGTTTAGCACCAATGATGGCACAAAAAGTGGGTTTATGGACAATGAGGGTTAGTTGGCACCAATGAGTCCTAATAAGGTGTTTATATAACCAATAAGTTGTGTTTACGACCAATTATGGCCCAATATGGTGTGTTTAGTTAGGACTAATGAGTCCCACTAAGGTGTGTATATAACCAATAAATTATGTTTAGGACCAATGATGGCCCAATAAGGTGTGTTTAGTAGGGCAATGAGGGTCGGTTAGAACCAATAAGTCCTAGTAAGGTGTGTATATAACCAATAAGTTGTGTTTAGGACCAATGATGGCCCAATAAGGTGTGTTTAGTAGGGAAATGAGGGTCGGTTGGGACCAATAAGTCCTAGTAAGGTGTGTCTTATATAACCAATAAGTTGTGTTTAGGACCAATGATGGACCAATAATGTGTGTTTAAGGGCAATGAGGGTCCGTTGGGACCAATGAGTCCCAATAAAGTGTGTATATAACCAATAAGTTGTGTTTACGACCAAGTATGGCCCAATAAGGTGTGTTTAGTTGGGACCAATGAGTCCCACTAATGTGTGCATATAACCAATACGTTGTGTTTAGGACCAATGATGGCACAATAAAGTGGGTTTAGGGACAATGAGGGTTAGTTGGCACCAATGAGTCCTAATAAGGTGTTTATATAACCAATAAGTTGTGTTTACGACAACTTATGGCCCAATATGGTGTGTTTAGTTGGGACTAATGAGTCCCACTAAGGTGTGTATATAACCAATAAATTATGTTTAGGACCAATGATGGCCCAATAAGGTGTGTTTAGTAGGGCAATGGGGGTCGGTTAGGACCAATAAGTCCTAGTAAGGTGTGTATATAACCAATAAGTTGTGTTTAGGACCAATGATGGCCCAATAATGTGTGTTTAGTTGGGACTAATGAGTCCCACTAATGTGTGTATATAACCAATAAATTATGTTTAGGACCAATGATGGCCCAATAAGGTGTGTTTAGTAGGGCAATGAGGGTCGGTTACGACCAATAAGTCCTAGTAAGTTGTGTATATAACCAATAAATTGTGTTTAGGACCAATGATGGCCCAATAAGGTGTGTTTAGTAGAGCAATGAGGGTCGGTTGGGACCAATAAGTCCTAGTAAGGTGTGTCTTATATAACCAATAAGTTGTGTATAGGACCAATGATGGCCCAATAATGTGTGTTTAAGGGCAATGAGGGTCAGTTGGGACCAATAAGTCCCAATAAAGTGTGTATATAACCAATAAGTTGTGTTTACGACCAATTATGGCCCAATAAGGTGTGTTTAGTTGGGACCAATAAGTCCCACTAATGTGTGCATATAACCAATACGTTGTGTTTAGGACCAATGATGGCACAATAAAGTGGGTTTAGGGACAATGAGGGTTAGTTGGCACCAATGAGTCCTAATAAGTTGTTTATATAACCAATAAGTTGTGTTTACGACCAATTTTGGCCCAATATGGTGTGTTTAGTTGGGACTAATGAGTCCCACTAAGATGTGTATATAACCAATAAATTATGTTTAGGACCAATGATGGCCCAATAAGGTGTGTTTAGTAAGGCAATGAGGGTCGGTTAGAAGCAATAAGTCCTAGTAAGGTGTGTATATAACCAATAAGTTGTGTTTAGGACCAATGATGGCCCAATAAGGTGTGTTTAGTAGGGCAATGAGGGTTGGTTGGGACCAATAAGTCCTAGTAAGGTGTGTCTTATATAACCAATAAGTTGTGTTTAGGACCAATGATGGCCCGATAATGTGTGTTTAAGGGCAATGAGGGTCCGTTGGGACCAATGAGTCCCAATAAAGTGTGTATATAACCAATAAGTTGTGTTTACGACCAAGTATGGCCCAATAAGGTGTGTTTAGTTGGGACCAATGAGTCCCACTAATGTGTGCATATAACCAATACGTTGTGTTTAGCACCAATGATGGCACAAAAAGTGGGTTTAGGGACAATGAGGGTTAGTTGGCACCAATGAGTCCTAATAAGGTGTTTATATAACCAATAAGTTGTGTTTACGACCAATTATGGCCCAATATTGTGTGTTTAGTTAGGACTAATGAGTCCTACTAAGGTGTGTATATAACCAATAAATTATGTTTAGGACCAATGATGGCCCAATAAGGTGTGTTTAGTAGGGCAATGAGGGTCGGTTAGAACCAATAAGTCCTAGTAAGGTGTGTATATAACCAATAAGTTGTGTTTAGGACCAATGATGGCCCAATAAGGTGTGTTTAGTACGGCAATGAGGGTCGGTTGGGACCAATAAGTCCTAGTAAGGTGTGTCTTATATAACCAATAAGTTGTGTTTAGGACCAATGATGGCCCAATAATGTGTGTTTAAGGGCAATGAGGGTCCGTTGGGACCAATGAGTCCCAATAAAGTGTGTATATAACCAATAAGTTGTGTTTACGACCAATTATGGCCCAATAAGGTGTGTTTAGTTGGGACCAATGAGTCCCACTAATGTGTGCATATAACCAATACGTTGTGTTTAGGACCAATGATGGCACAATAAAGTGGGTTTAGGGACAATGAGGGTTAGTTGGCACCAATGAGTCCTAATAAGGTGTTTATATAACCAATAAGTTGTGTTTACGACCAATTATGGCCCAATATGGTGTGTTTTGTTGGGACTAATGAGTCCCACTAAGGTGTGTATATAACCAGTAAATTATGTTTAGGACCAATGATGGCCCAATAAGGTGTGTTTAGTAGGGCAATGAGGGTCAGTTAGAACCAATAAGTCCTAGTAAGGTGTGTATATAACCAATAAGTTGTGTTTAGGACCAATGATGGCCCAATAATGTGTGTTTAAGGGCAATGAGGGTCCGTTGGGACCAATGAGTCCCAATAAAGTGTGTATATAACCAATAAGTTGTGTTTACGACCAAGTATGGCCCAATAAGGTGTGTTTAGTTGGGACCAATGAGTCCCACTAATGTGTGCATATAACCAATACGTTGTGTTTAGGACCAATGATGGCACAATAAAGTGGGTTTAGGGACAATGAGGGTTAGCTGGCACCAATGAGTCCTAATAAGGTGTTTATATAACCAATAGATTGTGTTTATGACCAATTATGGCCCAATATGGTGTGTTTAGTTGGGACTAATGAGTCCCACTAAGGTGTGTGTATAACCAATAAATTATGTTTAGGACCAATGATGGCCCAATAAGGTGTGTTTAGTAGGGCAATGAGGGTCGGTTAGAACCAATAAGTCCTAGTAAGGTGTGTATATAACCAATAAGTTGTGTTTAGGACCAATGATGGCCCAATAATGTGTGTTTAGTTGGGACTAATGAGTCCCACTAATGTGTGTATATAACCAATAAATTATGTTTAGGACCAATGATGGCCCAATAAGGTGTGTTTAGTAGGGCAATGAGGGTCGGTTAGAACCAATAAGTCCTAGTAAGGTGTGTATATAACCAATAAGTTGTGTTTAGGACCAATGATGGCCCAATAAGGTGTGTTTAGTAGGGCAATGAGGGTCGGTTGGGACCAATAAGTCCTAGTAAGGTGTGTCTTATATAACCAATAAGTTGTGTTTAGGACCAATGATGGCCCAATAATGTGTGTTTAAGGGCAATGAGGGTCCGTTGGGACCAGTGAGTCCCAATAAAGTGTGTATATAACCAATAAGTTGTGTTTACGACCAAGTATGGCCCAATAAGGTGTGTTTAGTTGGGACCAATGAGTCCCACTAATGTGTGCATATAACCAATACGTTGTGTTTAGGACCAATGATGGCACAATAAAGTGGGTTTAGGTACAATGAGGGTTAGCTGGCACCAATGAGTCCTAATAAGGTGTTTATATAACCAATAAGTTGTGTTTACGACCAATTATGGCCCAATATGGTGTGTTTAGTTGGGACTAATGAGTCCCACTAAGGTGTGTATATAACCAATAAATTATGTTTAGGACCAATGATGGCCCAATAAGGTGTGTTTAGTAGGGCAATGAGGGTCGGTTAGAACCAATAAGTCCTAGTAAGGTGTGTATATAACCAATAAGTTGTGTTTAGGACAAATGATGGCCCAATAAGGTGTGTTTAGTAGGGCAATGAGGGTCGGTTGGGACCAATAAGTCCTAGTAACACTACTACAAAAACTGGCTTTCTTGACGTGCATTGCGCGTCAAGAAAGGGCCTTCTTGACACGCAAATGCGCGTCAAGGATGCGGGGGTCAAGAAGCTACTTGACGCGCAAAATGCGTGTCAAGAAGCTCTTGACGCGCAAACGATGACGCGCATTTTATGACGCGCAATGCGCGTCATAAAATGCACGTCAAGGAAGCCCCAGTCATAAATAAAGATGACACGCATTTTTGCGCGTCAAGAATTTAAAAATTAAAAATAAAAAAAAATATTTTTAATATGATCACTAATTTCTACATTAAATAAAAAATTACCTGATATTACAAAATAAAATACACTTATAGCAAAATAATGCATTTAATATATATAGCAAACCAATATGTTTCATACATTGATATATATCGATCTTCGTTATTCCCATAAATGTCAATAACACTCATATTTGTTTAAGTAGTACTTGCACGTACATATCTCGACTTGATAACAAGATCCTGCCTTTCTAGCTCCTTCCTCGATGAAAACATGTTAGAACATCAACTTTGATTTCCTGTGATATATCAAACCAAACATGAATCATCTCATGGATGGTGCAATCTTGGAGCATATGTTTTCAAATACATTACCTT
This sequence comes from Deinandra increscens subsp. villosa, assembly GCA_039602395.1. Classification (NCBI taxonomy): domain Eukaryota; kingdom Viridiplantae; phylum Streptophyta; class Magnoliopsida; order Asterales; family Asteraceae; genus Deinandra; species Deinandra increscens. The sequence goes on along the minus strand of JBCNJP010009814.1, from coordinate 18,311 downwards.
CTGATGCAAATTTTTTAAATTCTTCAATCTGAAAATATAATTGAAAATAAAGAGGGCGCTTAAATCACCAGTAGAAAAAGAAAAAGATTACATGTGTAATACTATAATTGCATGCATAGGAAGAGCCAAAACAACATATAGAAATTACAACAATATTACCTTAACCTACCTGATGAACTACTTGTTCCCTCACAAGCTTGTGGTGCTCACTGGAGCGGTAGATTTGATCTGACAAGGACCAGAACTAAACAAGAAACGAGGATGAATAATTAAAAAAGAACACACTTATATATAGATACATGGCTTGTTATAGACACACATATGAAGGAAGAGAAAGGGGGTATAACAAAATCACAAAGCACTGGCACATTCATTAAATCCAATGGTGGATATATTTATTAAAATGTGGTTTCTTGAAGCACCAGATAAAAAAGAAGAGGCCAAAGTATTACAAATTTCTTAGTAGTGTTATTAACATTTTTCTTAGTAGTCTTTAAATATGATAAAATGAAGGGGTCAGTAAGTAATCTTAGCTTTTTCTTGTATAATTGGTTTTATTGCAACTGATATATAGGCCTTTTTCTTCAAAACTAAATATTTGAATCAAATTCACTTTATCCAAACACTAAAACTGGTTATTGTGATCTGTGACTTGAAGCTGTAGTAAGCAGAAAATCAGTTTAGCAACACGCATTCAAACACCCATCAAACACATCAAATGGAACATGAGTAAAAAAGCCAAGAACATCAATAAAAAGTAGTACCTGATTATGGTATTTAGTTGCAGATTCAAGAAACAGACCATATGCCTGAACAGCCTGATTTGTGTATGGCTTCAGTGTTTCCTGTGCTTTATCAAGGTGAGGTTTGGCTGCAACAGCAACCTGATCAATGTATGGCTTGCAGAACTTCTTTGCAACCTGGCCCCACACAACTTTCATATTATGATTTGACACTTTTTATTGAGAAACTAGCAATAGAGTCGATTAACACGTACCTGAAAATGTGGGTCTACAACTTCTTTTATTTTAATCACATGTGGAGTAATAACCTCCTTTGATTGAGCATAGACCTCTTTGGTTTTAATTGTGTCGAAATGAGCATGTTCAAAAGACAGCTACCTGACTATATGCCAACCTGGCTTCAAGCCAAGGTGGCAACCATGCAGAATGAACCTGAATACAAATGCAGAACACATAATAAGATTAGTCAAATGAACTGGACAGAGGGTTGATCTTCAACATAAAACACGATTACCATTTACATACCAACCTAACACAAAATATTTATATTGACTAATAAAATAAATAGAAATAAAGAGACATTCTGTTATTAACATAAGAGAAGGGAACATGTCAACTAGCTTGAGTAAATTTTTTGCGAGTTAATATTAAAAAAGAACAATCACCAAATGCAAGGGATCATGTTAACTAGTCACCAGTTACCGAATGCTAATATTGAATATATTCCATACCCGACCCAGCATCTCTAAACATACCATTTGACTAAAATATTCAATTATGGCTGACCAGAAAGTCCTACAACTAAAAAATCAAATGGACCCATAAAGAACTTGTCCCCTATTAGATGGATCTGCAAGTTTTAAAACCAATCTACATAGACTAAAAATAGAGTGGCCAGATCTATAATTAGATATGATCCTTATAAGCCTGATCAACAAACACCTATATATTTTTTATTTTCAAATCATTAAGTTTTATATTGTTATCTTTCAAATATGAAACGACCATATAATCTAATATATTTTTTATTTTCAAAATGATTGTTCACATTAGTAGCTCACTTCTACCAACATAACAGCCACACAAACTCTGATACATGGACCATCTTTGCATCCTTTTATGAAGCTAACATAGAAAACTCACCTTAAATTACACGTAGCTGTAAACAGAGATCAACTTCCACGCCTGCAACATAAAATGAAGAACAAATCAGCATCACTGATGACCTGGTCTTCAATATTCCTATTCTAATAAGCCGAATACAGCTGGCCTCAACCTATCCTCTCAACCATGCCACTCTAAAAGGCCAACGAAACTGATTTCAACCTATTCCAAAACCAGCAATCTATAACAGACCTTAAACCACAAACAACAACCAAGGCAAAGAGACTCCCATACCTGTTTCATCCCAAAAAGAAGAACGATTCAGAATTGGTTGTCATACATAAGAGTTTAGCTTGTTTGCAGATTCAGAAAAGAACATCAATAACATAAAGAGAATATCAATAACATGGACTCATCAGATATGTGTGTTGCAGGTCCTTAAAAAAACTAATGATGAATGACATACCCAGCTTCAAGAAGGAGTGATGTACCAGACCATTTAGCCCTAAGAGCAACTTGTATATCAAAACTTACAATTTATTTAACTACAACTTTGCTAACGAACCTAGATATATCATTCTCAAAACTTACAATTTATTTGAGTACAACCTTGAGCTAAATTGTTCAATTAAATAATGCAGACGATATAATGCATAGCTTGGTCTATCCCATAGATAGTAGATCAGTCTAATGTGAGACCCACTGTCAATTTAGTTTAAACAAACATAAACAATATAAAATAAGTCCTCATGAATCTACAGGTATGTTTTCTACTATCACCCATCCCAACAAAGGTTTATAAATTAATAATGTAGATGATTCCTTTAGCAAAGAAAACCAAAAGATTTAGGACAGGCTGAACACGATAATAAACATTAATATCACTGAGCCTGACAGCTCAGAACTCTCAACTGACATAATTAAACACTTACAGTGGTTTTGAATACTTGGAGAGTGATGCCAGTGGACTTTAGTATAACCATTTTCACTTTTGGTAACAGAGAGGTGCCAAAATTGAAGAAAACATAACCACTTTCACTTTTGGTATGTTGTATTCAATACGTCGTGTGTGGCCAAGTTCATATGGCCTGGATTTTGGGGGTTTCCATCAGTAGGGTTTGGAGGAGTTGCTATCTTCACACTGCGCACTTAGAAGGAAAACAAAATTATAAAGAGATTAATCCAATTGATAAGTTTCTTCAGTTAAACAAAAATTCTAGGTTAAAATGTTTCAAAGAAACTCACCTTGATTTTGACGCAAGTCTGGCTGCTGTGATACGATACATGGCGGAGTTGGTGGTGGTGGCGGCGGCGGTAGCGAACCTTCAATCAAGTCAATTGAAGTAGACTCAGCACGGGTGGTCGTCTGACCACCGCCGTTGGTCGGCTCGAACAGGAGGAAGAGAGAGAGAGACGGGGTCGTTGCAGGGTTCGACGAGGTTGCTACTGTGGAGTCGAGGAGGTCGCCGTTGGTCGGAGGTGGAGAAGGTCGCCGTTGGTCGGAGGGGGAGAAGGTCGCCGATGGTCGGAGGTGGAGAAGCTCGGGGTTATTTGAACCAAGAAGAAAGGGGGATGGGGCTGCGTATCTGGGATGCAAATAAAACCCTAGTTATATGGCGAGAGCGGGGAAATGACCGAGTGTGGTTTTGGGTGAAATTTTGAAGGGCGGCTGAAGTGTAGGGCAAAAATTTTGGGGGGATTTTTCGGCGGGAAAAAATTAAAAAACGACAGGATTTCTTGACACGCCATTTTAAAGTGTCCTCCGTGTTTTTTTTTATCATAAATTATGACAGAAATTTATGACGCTCAAAAATGCGCGTCATCTAGCCTTAGAATCTTTCAATTCTTGACACTTTTTTATGACACGTTTTTTTGCGCGTCAAGAAAAGACCGAGTGTCATCGTTCGCGTGTCAAGAAAGGCCATGTTTCTAGTAGTGTTAGTAGGGCAATGAGGGTCGGTTGGGACCAATAAGTCCTAGTAAGGTGTGTCTTATATAACCAATAAGTTGTGTTTAGGACCAATGATGGCCCAATAATGTGTGTTTAAGGGCAATGAGGGTCCGTTGGGACCAATGAGTCCCAATAAAGTGTGTATATAACCAATAAGTTGTGTTTACGACCAATTATGGCCCAATAAGGTGTGTTTAGTTGGGACCAATGAGTCCCACTAATGTGTGTATATAACCAATACGTTGTGTTTAGGACCAATGATGGCACAATAAAGTGGGTTTAGGGACAATGAGGGTTAGTTGGCACCAATGAGTCCTAATAAGGTGTTTATATAACCAATAAGTTGTGTTTACGACCAATTATGGCCCAATATGGTGTGTTTAGTTGGGACTAATGAGTCCCACTAAGGTGTGTATATAACCAATAAATTATGTTTAGGACCAATGATGGCCCAATAAGGTGTGTTTAGTAGGGCAATGAGGGTCGGTTAGAACCAATAAGTCCTAGTAAGGTGTGTATATAACCAATAAGTTGTGTTTAGGACCAATGATGGCCCAATAATGTGTGTTTAGTTAGGACTAATGAGTCCCACTAAGGTGTGTATATAACCAATAAGTTGTGTTTAGGACCAATGATGGCCCTATAAGTTGTGTTTACGACCAATTATGGCCCAATATGGTGTGTTTAGTTGGGACTAATGAGTCCCACTAAGGTTTGTATATAACCAATAAGTTGTGTTTACGACCAATGATGGCCCTATAAGGAGTGTTTAGTAGGGCAATGAGGGTCGGTTGGGACCAATAAGTCCTAGTAAGGTGTGTCTTATATAACCAATAAGTTGTGTTTAGGACCAATGATGGCCCAATAATGTGTGTTTAAGGGCAATGAGGGTCCGTTGGGACCAATGAGTCCCAATAAAGTGTGTATATAACCAATAAGTTGTGTTTACGACCAATTATGGCCCAATAAGGTGTGTTTAGTTGGGACCAATGAGTCCCACTAATGTGTGTATATAACCAATACGTTGTGTTTAGGACCAATGATGGCACAATAAAGTGGGTTTAGGGACAATGAGGGTTAGTTGGCACCAATGAGTCCTAATAAGGTGTTTATATAACCAATAAGTTGTGTTTACGACCAATTATGGCCCAATATGGTGTGTTTAGTTGGGATTAATGAGACCCACTAAGGTGTGTATATAACCAATAAATTATGTTTAGGACCAATGATGGCCCAAGAAGGTGTGTTTAGTAGGGCAATGAGGGTTGGTTAGAACCAATAAGTCCTAGTAAGGTGTGTATATAACCAATAAGTTATGTTTAGGACCAATGATGGCCCAATAATGTGTGTTTAGTTAGGACTAATGAGTCCCACTAAGGTGTGTATATAACCAATAAGTTGTGTTTAGGACCAATGATGGCCCTATAAGTTGTGTTTACGACCAATTATGGCCCAATATGGTGTGTTTAGTTGGGACTAATGAGTCCCACTAAGGTTTGTATATAACCAATAAGTTGTGTTTACGACCAATGATGGCCCTATAAGGAGTGTTTAGTAGGGCAATGAGGGTCGGTTGGGACCAATAAGTCCTAGTAAGGTGTGTCTTATATAACCAATAAGTTGTGTTTAGGACCAATGATGGCCCAATAATGTGCGTTTAAGGGCAATGAGGGTCAGTTGGGACCAATGAGTCCCAATAAAGTGTGTATATAACCAATAAGTTGTGTTTACGACCAATTATGGCCCAATAAGGTGTGTTTAGTTGGGACCAATGAGTCCCACTAATGTGTGTATATAACCAATACGTTGTGTTTAGGACCAATGATGGCACAATAAAGTGGGTTTAGGGACAATGAGGGTTAGTTGGCACCAATGAGTCCTAATAAGGTGTTTATATAACCAATAAGTTGTGTTTACGACCAATTATGACCCAATATGGTGTGTTTAGTTGGGACTAATGAGTCCCACTAAGGTGTGTATATAACCAATAAATTATGTTTAGGACCAATGATGGCCCAATAAGGTGTGTTTAGTAGGGCAATGAGGGTCGGTTAGAACCAATAAGTCCTAGTAAGGTGTGTATATAACCAATAAGTTGTGTTTAGGACCAATGATGGCCCAATAATGTGTGTTTAGTTGGGACTAATGAGTCCCACTAAGGTGTGTATATAACCAATAAGTTGTGTTTAGGACCAATGATGGCCCAATAAGGTGTGTTTAGTAGGGCAATGAGGGTCGGTTGGGACCAATAAGTCCTAGTAAGGTGTGTCTTATATAACCAATAAGTTGTGTTTAGGACCAATGATGGCCCAATAATTTGTGTTTAAGGGAAATGAGGGTCCGTTGGGACCAATGAGTCCCAATAAAGTGTGTATATAACCAATAAGTTGTGTTTACGACCAATTATGGCCCAATAAGGTGTGTTTAGTTGGGACCAATGAGTCCCAGTAATGTGTGTATATAACCAATACGTTGTGTTTAGGACCAATGATGGCACAATAAAGTGGGTTTAGGGACAATGAGGGTTAGTTGGCACCAATGAGTCCTAATAAGGTGTTTATATAACCAATAAGTTGTGTTTACGACCAATTATGGCCCAATATGGTGTGTTTAGTTGGGATTAATGAGACCCACTAAGGTGTGTATATAACCAATAAATTATGTTTAGGACCAATGATGGCCCAAGAAGGTGTGTTTAGTAGGGCAATGAGGGTTGGTTAGAACCAATAAGTCCTAGTAAGGTGTGTATATAACCAATAAGTTATGTTTAGGACCAATGATGGCCCAATAATGTGTGTTTAGTTAGGACTAATGAGTCCCACTAAGGTGTGTATATAACCAATAAGTTGTGTTTAGGACCAATGATGGCCCTATAAGTTGTGTTTACGACCAATTATGGCCCAATATGGTGTGTTTAGTTGGGACTAATGAGTCCCACTAAGGTTTGTATATAACCAATAAGTTGTGTTTACGACCAATGATGGCCCTATAAGGAGTGTTTAGTAGGGCAATGAGGGTCGGTTGGGACCAATAAGTCCTAGTAAGGTGTGTCTTATATAACCAATAAGTTGTGTTTAGGACCAATGATGGCCCAATAATGTGCGTTTAAGGGCAATGAGGGTCAGTTGGGACCAATGAGTCCCAATAAAGTGTGTATATAACCAATAAGTTGTGTTTACGACCAATTATGGCCCAATAAGGTGTGTTTAGTTGGGACCAATGAGTCCCACTAATGTGTGTATATAACCAATACGTTGTGTTTAGGACCAATGATGGCACAATAAAGTGGGTTTAGGGACAATGAGGGTTAGTTGGCACCAATGAGTCCTAATAAGGTGTTTATATAACCAATAAGTTGTGTTTACGACCAATTATGGCCCAATATGGTGTGTTTAGTTGGGACTAATGAGTCCCACTAAGGTGTGTATATAACCAATAAATTATGTTTAGGACCAATGATGGCCCAATAAGGTGTGTTTAGTAGGGCAATGAGGGTCCCCGGTGTAGAGAACCAATAAGTCCTAGTAAGGTGTGTATATAACCAATAAGTTGTGTTTAGGACCAATGATGGCCCAATAATGTGTGTTTAGTTGGGACTAATGAGTCCCACTAAGGTGTGTATATAACCAATAAGTTGTGTTTAGGACCAATGATGGCCCTATAAGGAGTGTTTAGTAGGGCAATGAGGGTCGGTTGGGACCAATAAGTCCTAGTAAGGTGTGTCTTATATAACCAATAAGTTGTGTTTAGGACCAATGATGGCCCAATAATGTGCGTTTAAGGGCAATGAGGGTCAGTTGGGACCAATGAGTCCCAATAAAGTGTGTATATAACCAATAAGTTGTGTTTACGACCAATTATGGCCCAATAAGGTGTGTTTAGTTGGGACCAATGAGTCCCACTAATGTGTGTATATAACCAATACGTTGTGTTTAGGACCAATGATGGCACAATAAAGTGGGTTTAGGGACAATGAGGGTTAGTTGGCACCAATGAGTCCTAATAAGGTGTTTATATAACCAATAAGTTGTGTTTACGACCAATTATGACCCAATATGGTGTGTTTAGTTGGGACTAATGAGTCCCACTAAGGTGTGTATATCTTTACTACCTTATTATACATATTCATTCAAAGTGGTTGAAATTTAAGATGTATAACTTATTATGCATAAGGTACAAGTGAAAATTAAGAGGTACAAATTATCAACAACAATGTACAAACAACTTGATGCTTACAATTTTAAGGTTCTTAAAAATCTATAAAAAAAATTGGGGGAAGGTTCAAAATTCAAATTCAAAAGCGAATTCTCTGATCCGCCGTACAGATTCTTTTATCACTGTGCACCTCTCCCTTTCTCTCATAATTCCCGTTCACTTTCTCTCTCTCTCATTTCAAATTCTTTTTCTCTCTCAAGAAACCTAGATCTGCATCTTCTCGCTCTCCCTTCATCCCTCGATGAAAATCCTAACGCATCCTACCGGAGAGAGGGAGTCGGCCAAGGGTTTCGTTTGTAGATCACGAAGACAAGCTGGACAAGCCGTTTCTCTTCGATTCTTCCTTGTGATCTTCCATGTACCTTCAACGCTGGTTACTTTACACGCTGGTTTGTGTGAAATCATCTCAAACTCTCTCTACTCATTCTTGACTCAAATCGTGTAAATTCCGGTTATTGTTTGTGAAATCGTTCCTCAAATCATGTTAATTTTGTTTTGTAGATATGGGAGAGAGACTAGGGCTTTAGCTACATCGCTGGTTGTGGTTGTGAGCAGTGTTTAAATCTTTAATTTTCAGGTTTGTGTTCGTATTTTTCCGCTCTCCTTCGTTAAAGTATGCCTAGGGGGTCGGTTACTGATTATTTGTACATCACCAAAGGGGATTTTTCTGAAGAAAGTATGCCTAGGGTTTCCGACTGTAAGTATACAAAATCTGGAGGCGATTCAACTTAATTTCGTTTGTTTCGAAGTGTGTAAAATGTAATTTGGTTCGTCTGAACGTGGTTTCCGTAATTTTAATCCAAATCGAAGCTAAGGTGTTCAGCCTACGCTGATTTTTTTTACGTGTGTACAATTCCAGGAAAGATGGTTGTGTATGAAATACGAATCAAAGCGAACGTGTCCAGCCTTTCTAAACCAGTTGCAGCAACATTACTCTTTGATTTCTCTTTAGGTTGATTTTAGGCATGTTGTTGCATATGTCTGTCTTTGTAACTCACAAAATGTTATCTAAATAGTGTTCACCAGCTTCTACCAATTTGAGTTTAGGTAAGTTGTATGCCTTCATTAGAGATTTCGATTACTTCAATTGTAGATGTAAACTACCAATTTGGGTGTTCACTTATGTTCTTACCTGTTTTTTTAGTTGCAGGTTTGGAAACCTTTGTTTTCAATTGCAGGTTTTTCTTTTTGTTTTGTTTAATGGGGTGTATCTTTTTATCTCATTGTATTTGTCATTCTATTATCTGATGACATTTCTTTCTTTCATTTTCTCATTGCAGATGTGGGTAGTTTTTGGAAGTGCAGGTATTGTTTTATACTGATATATGCTAAGAAAACTTATTTTTTAATTAATTTTTATTAAACTTTTCAGATGGTGTAAAACTACAAGCGGTGGATAAATATAGTTTTAGCTTAAGTGGGTATGTTGTGTTTTGTCGATTATATTAACCTGCAAATGAGTGTGTTACATAAGTGTTTTTTTTCTTTCAAATGTTAGATGATATGTGCAGGGTTAAGATGAAGGTAAAGCGAAGTTTGAGTGCAGCCAAGAAGTTCACAACTGATATATTTCCTAAACTCTCAAAGATGTAAGCAATATTTTCTAAAAAATCAGAGAAAAAACAAACACTAATCGTAATTCAAAATATTTATTTTAGGCTTGGTTTTTATTTGAAAGTGAATAGAGAGATGAATCCTCTGTCTATCTAAAAATGCCTTCTGTTTATGTAAACCTACATATTGCAAAAAGGCATAATTTTAAACCTTGTTTTGAAGCTATACTTCATGTGTCTTGTTCTGTATGTTGTAATGCTGGGTACTTCTGTCATTCTATGCAGGAGGTGATTGTCTCCCATTTAATGATTCAAGACTACTAATTTGGGTTTAGTTCCTGATTTGGGTATGTTTGTGCAGGTGATTGTTTAGTGTTTTTTTTAAACTTGGTATGAGCCATTCACTTTCAAAACTGGTATGAGCCCTGCGGGTATGAGCCCTTCACTTCCAAAACTGGAATGAGCCCAGCGGGTATGAGCCCTTCACTTCCAAAACTTGTCAAAGCTGGTCTCCTAAGGTTCTTCATGTTTTATTTGATGGTCGTGTTGTTGGTACTATGCCAACTGGTAGAATCGAGAAAGCTGTCAACCACTTACGAAAATTAAAGCTATCAGCCAAATCAGTGGCTTGCTTCTGTTTAAATAAAAAAAACATTTTTTTGTTTGTTATCCTCCATGACTTAACTTATATTAATGAACAGAACCATGAAGATTTGGAGGTGCGTTATGTACCTATTTTCATAAATCCCGCAAGATTTATGCAACCAGTTAGACAGAAATTTCCACCTCCTGAAGAGAATAACAATTTAGAACTGATTGGACCTTTTGAACAGGCAAGTCTATAAGAGTTTTTATGGGCTTCATGATTTTATATAATTTCAATTATGTTGATGTGAGTGTGTTTATTTATATTGAATATTTCATTTTATAAAAACAAGTCTCATTTGAATTGAATTTGAGTGGTTACAGTGGGTTGCTATTATAGATATACCAAATACAAGGGATTTTCATTTTTCCAATCACACATGAGTATTGGGTAAACTACAACCGCCTAGACAGTTCAGTTCTTATAAGACTTGGAATAATATAATTTGTTCTCATCAGTTTTCTGTTTTCTTTTAGGTTTAGCTCATTCAAGCAACTTTGTCTATTTAATTTGTAAGAGCAATGGACCTTTTGCGCAGACGTTTCTGATGGCACTGGTGACAAAGCTGCTTCTTAAACAAGTGAGTTGCTTTTGGGGCTATCTTTCTTTGTTGGGTAGAACAAATCGTCATGTTTGATTTCTTCATTTTGCCAATGATTTATGTCAGTAATCTGATTTTATGTCAATGGAAAGGAACTTAGGAAGCTCATAGAAACTATTGTTTAGTTGGTGAAATGTATTAGTACTACTTCTAACGTGACACAACCAAGGAATTTCTCTCAGTACTTGAACTTTATGTTTTTTGCAGTGTATGGATAATCAAGAGTGAGTGCCAAGACCCACTTTGTTTACGGGTTAACTATCATGCATGACATCCCGCATCTTATTCCTTTGCGTGGACATATTTGTGTGCAACTTGAGGTAAGAGGTTTTTATTTTACAATTTTGTTTTGATATATATACTAATTAACATGTACATTATTAGATGTACCTACTGAATGTGCCAACTTCTGAGTTGATCTTATTAATCATGTAATATCTTTAAATGTTAACATTAACATGTTCTACTTTTCATATATAAAAGGTGAAGCAGTTCTTACAAAAAAGAGCAGAGATTGCAAGGCTATGTGGTTTAAAAACTGTCACTGCCTCTTATCATCTTTGTATTCCGCTTATCTAAGAGAATGAGCAACTCAGGAAGTTTAATAACGGGTCAAATGGGTATGGGTTAACATGGTTCTTCTTTATGATGGCTCGAGTCCTTTTTGTTCATTTTTTCATAGTTGTTGCAAGCAGTAAATAAACAAGTTAATTTAAATAGATTATTTTGCATTTTCGTTCAATTACAAGTGACTGAGAATTATGGTTTTAATTTTGTTAAGGTCTAAGTTAATAAGATTATATTTATCATCTTTCAAGTACTCGATCAATTGAGGTCAAGGGATTTGCAGATTAGTTTCATGATTTGGTTTAAGCAGGTTTGACATCAGTGGACATAAAACAGTTTATCAATGGTTTATCAAGCAGTTTGTTTTGCAAAGTTTCGGCATGTTTGGAAACCAATGATGCTTCATTAACTCTGTTTAAATCAAGATTCAAAAAACCTTTTTTTATTGACATGGCATATGCCACATGTCTGATGTGATTTAAAAAATTATTTTAAAAACCAGTTAATCGAAAGTCTTTAGGAACATGTACGTCTGGTTAAAAAAATACGAAAATATGTTAGTTAATACATACTTCGGCAACCACAATAAGCTAGAACTAGAGGTGTATACTAATATATTTCAATGGAAATGTACAAAAGGTTGAAAAGTACACTAGATGGGATGAAAAGCTCAGAGACCAATAAAATTTAAGTTTGAGGTTCTTCTTCTATCACTAATATAACAAATTTGATATAGATAAAATAAATATTACAAATTAATACTATGTAAAGAGAAAGAATGGTGCTAATAAGTAGGGGTGTTCATCGTTTCGGTTTATGGTTTATTCGGTTTATTCAATTCGATTTATTTGGTTCTTAATTATTTTTTATCACATTTGTCTGTATCCAAACCAAACCATATTGGAAAACTTACAAACTAAATCAAATAAACCATATTCAATACGGTTCGGTTCCGGTTCAGAACCGAATAAACCATATTCAACGAAATAACATATTTTGTACATTTTTAAACATACAAGCAAAACAAATATGGCATGAAGTGAGCAAAATCAAATATGAAGTTTCTTTTTGCATAACATACAACCAAAATACTGATAGTTTAAACAAACGAAATTCAAAGTTTTCATGCAAAATAGAACTTCCAACACATGCTTTATAAAAAAAATATATTATATATATATATTATACGTATATATATATCTTATTCGGTTTAAATGAATAACTGAATAACCCAAATAAACCAAATAAAAATAAAAATCGAAAACCATAACCAAACCGTAAACCGAATTCACAATTCGGATACTGTTGGAAACCAAACCGTAAACCGAATTCACACTTCGGATCGGTTTATTTGGACACGGATACGGTTTGCTTTATTGGTTTTTTCGGATTTCGATTATTTCTGCACACCCCTACTAAAAAGTCAATTTCTACGTTTGGAAAAGTTACATTTCAAATATACAATTAAGCAAGAAGTATTCATCATCCATCTTAATGCTCTAACCATTATTATTCCCCTAAAAAATTTATGTCAAATATTAATTATACTCATCGGACAACAAAAACCAACCAATTAACCAAAAAAGTCAACTATCCAAGAATAATTGATACATATTGCTTTTAGGTTATAAATACTTTATTAAAAAATACTGATAAAAATAATAGTTAGTTATAAAAGTGGATAATAATAAAAATAAAGTATTATAGATTTTAGTAATAAAAATAAAGTATTATGGATTTTAGTAAAAATCAAGTATTGCGTTCGTTGTTTCCCAAATGAATTCCCAAACTGTTGTGTGGCCATAACGAGCGAACAAATGACGAATAATGATTATGTACTGTCGCCGCCGCAACGCGCGGGTATACCCCTAGTAACCAATAAATTATGTTTAGGACCAATGATGGCCCAATAAGGTGTGTTTAGTAGGGCAATGAGGGTCGGTTAGAACCAATAAGTCCTAGTAAGGTGTGTATATAACCAATAAGTTGTGTTTAGGACCAATGATGGCCCAATAATGTGTGTTTAGTTGGGACTAATGAGTCCCACTAAGGTGTGTATATAACCAATAAGTTGTGTTTAGGACCAATGATGGCCCAATAAGGTGTGTTTAGTAGGGCAATGAGGGTCGGTTGGGACCAATAAGTCCTAGTAAGGTGTGTCTTATATAACCAATAAGTTGTGTTTAGGACCAATGATGGCCCAATAATTTGTGTTTAAGGGAAATGAGGGTCCGTTGGGACCGATGAGTCCCAATAAAGATTGTATATAACCAATAAGTTGTGTTTACGACCAATTATGGCCCAAAAAGGTGTGTTTAGTTGGGACCAATGAGTCCCAGTAATGTGTGTATATGACCAATACGTTGTGTTTAGGACCAATGATGGCACAATAAAGTGGGTTTAGGGACAATGAGGGTTAGTTGGCACCAATGAGTCCTAATAAGGTGTTTATATAACCAATAAGTTGTGTTTACGACCAATTATGGCCCAATATGGTGTGTTTAGTTGGGATTAATGAGACCCACTAAGGTGTGTATATAACCAATAAATTATGTTTAGGACCAATGATGGCCCAAGAAGGTGTGTTTAGTAGGGCAATGAGGGTTGGTTAGAACCAATAAGTCCTAGTAAGGTGTGTATATAACCAATAAGTTATGTTTAGGACCAATGATGGCCCAATAATGTGTGTTTAGTTAGGACTAATGAGTCCCACTAAGGTGTGTATATAACCAATAAGTTGTGTTTAGGACCAATGATGGCCCTATAAATTGTGTTTACGACCAATTATGGCCCAATATGGTGTGTTTAGTTGGGACTAATGAGTCCCACTAAGGTGTGTATATAACCAATAAATTATGTTTAGGACCAATGATGGCCCAATAAGGTGTGTTTAGTAGGGCAACGAGGGTCGGTTAGAACCAATAAGTCCTTGTAAGGCGTGTATATAACCAATAAGTTGTGTTTAGGACCAATGATGGCCCAATAATGTGTGTTTAGTTGGGACTAATGAGTCCCACTAAGGTTTGTATATAACCAATAAGTTGTGTTTACGACCAATGATGGCCCTATAAGGAGTCTTTAGTAGGGCAATAAGGGTCGGTTGGGACCCATAAGTCCTAGTAAGGTGTGTCTTATATAACCAATAAGTTGTGTTTAGGACCAATGATGGCCCAATAATGTGTGTTTAAGGGCAATGAGGGTCAATTGGGACCAATGAGTCCCAATAAAGTGTGTATATAACCAATAAGTTGTGTTTACGACCAATTATGGCCCAATAAGGTGTGTTTAGTTGGGACCAATGAGTCCCACTAATGTGTGTATATGACCAATACGTTGTGTTTAGGACCAATGATGGCACAATAAAGTGGTTTTAGGGACAATGAGGGTTAGTTGGCACCAATGAGTCCTAATAAGGTGTTTATATAACCAATAAGTTGTGTTTACGACCAATTATGGCCCAATATGGTGTGTTTAGTTGGGATTAATGAGCCCCACTAAGGTGTGTATATAACCAATAAATTATGTTTAGGCCCAATGATGGCCCAAGAAGGTGTGTTTAGTAGGGCAATGAGGGTCGGTTAGAACCAATAAGTCCTAGTAAGGTGTGTATATAACCAATAAGTTATGTTTAGGACCAATGATGGCCCAATAATGTGTGTTTAGTTAGGACTAATGAGTCCCACTAAGGTGTGTATATAACCAATAAGTTGTGTTTAGGACCAATGATGGCCCTATAAGTTGTGTTTACGACCAATTATGACCCAATATGGTGTGTTTAGTTGTGACTAATGAGTCCCACTAAGGTGTGTATATAACCAATAAATTATGTTTAGGACCAATGATGGCCCAATAAGGTGTGTTTAGTAGGGCAACGAGGGTCGGTTAGAACCAATAAGTCCTAGTAAGGTGTGTATATAACCAATAAGTTGTGTTTAGGACCAATGCTGGCCCAATAATGTGTGTTTAGTTGGGACTAATGAGTCCCACTAAGATTTGTATATAATCAATAAGTTGTGTTTACGACCAATGATGGCCCTATAAGGAGTGTTTAGTAGGGCAATGAGGGTCGGTTGGGACCAATAAGTCCTAGTAAGGTGTGTCTTATATAACCAATAAGTTGTGTTTAGGACCAATGATGGCCCAATAATGTGCGTTTAAGGGCAATGAGGGTCAGTTGGGACCAATGAGTCCCAATAAAGTGTGTATATAACCAATAAGTTGTGTTTACGACCAATTATGGCCCAATAAGGTGTGTTTAGTTGGGACCAATGAGTCCCACTAATGTGTGTATATAACCAATACGTTGTGTTTAGGACCAATGATGGCACAATAAAGTGGGTTTAGGGACAATGAGGGTTAGTTGGCACCAATGAGTCCTAATAAGGTGTTTATATAACCAATAAGTTGTGTTTACGACCAATTATGGTCCAATATGGTGTGTTTAGTTGGAATTAATGAGACCCACTAAGGTGTGTATATAACCAATAAATTATGTTTAGGACCAATGATGGCCCAAGAAGGTGTGTTTAGTAGGGCAATGAGGGTTGGTTAGAACCAATAAGTCCTAGTAAGGTGTGTATATAACCAATAAGATATGTTTAGGACCAATGATGGCCCAATAATGTGTGTTTAGTTAGGACTAATGAGTCCCACTAAGGTGTGTATATAACCAATAAGTTGTGTTTAGGACCAATGATGGCCCTATAAGTTGTGTTTACGACCAATTATGACCCAATATGGTGTGTTTAGTTGTGACTAATGAGTCCCACTAAGGTGTGTATATAACCAATAAATTATGTTTAGGACCAATGATGGCCCAATAAGGTGTGTTTAGTAGGGCAACGAGGGTCGGTTAGAACCAATAAGTCCTAGTAAGGTGTGTATATAACCAATAAGTTGTGTTTAGGACCAATGCTGGCCCAATAATGTGTGTTTAGTTGGGACTAATGAGTCCCACTAAGATTTGTATATAATCAATAAGTTGTGTTTACGACCAATGATGGCCCTATAAGGAGTGTTTAGTAGGGCAATGAGGGTCGGTTGGGACCAATAAGTCCTAGTAAGGTGTGTCTTATATAACCAATAAGTTGTGTTTAGGACCAATGATGGCCCAATAATGTGCGTTTAAGGGCAATGAGGGTCAGTTGGGACCAATGAGTCCCAATAAAGTGTGTATATAACCAATAAGTTGTGTTTACGACCAATTATGGCCCAATAAGGTGTGTTTAGTTGGGACCAATGAGTCCCACTAATGTGTGTATATAACCAATACGTTGTGTTTAGGACCAATGATGGCACAATAAAGTGGGTTTAGGGACAATGAGGGTTAGTTGGCACCAATGAGTCCTAATAAGGTGTTTATATAACCAATAAGTTGTGTTTACGACCAATTATGGTCCAATATGGTGTGTTTAGTTGGAATTAATGAGACCCACTAAGGTGTGTATATAACCAATAAATTATGTTTAGGACCAATGATGGCCCAAGAAGGTGTGTTTAGTAGGGCAATGAGGGTTGGTTAGAACCAATAAGTCCTAGTAAGGTGTGTATATAACCAATAAGATATGTTTAGGACCAATGATGGCCCAATAATGTGTGTTTAGTTAGGACTAATGAGTCCCACTAAGGTGTGTATATAACCAATAAGTTGTGTTTAGGACCAATGATGGCCCTATAAGTTGTGTTTACGACCAATTATGGCCCAATATGGTGTGTTTAGTTGGGACTAATGAGTCCCACTAAGGTTTGTATATAACCAATAAGTTGTGTTTACGACCAATGATGGCCCTATAAGGAGTGTTTAGTAGGGCAATGAGGGTCGGTTGGGACCAATAAGTCCTAGTAAGGTGTGTCTTATATAACCAATAAGTTGTGTTTAGGACCAATGATGGCCCAATAATGTGCGTTTAAGGGCAATGAGGGTCAGTTGGGACCAATGAGTCCCAATAAAGTGTGTATATAACCAATAAGTTGTGTTTACGACCAATTATGGCCCAATAAGGTGTGTTTAGTTGGGACCAATGAGTCCCACTAATGTGTGTATATAACCAATACGTTGTGTTTAGGACCAATGATGGCACAATAAAGTGGGTTTAGGGAAAATGAGGGTTAGTTGGCACCAATGAGTCCTAATAAGGTGTTTATATAACCAATAAGTTGTGTTTACGACCAATTATGACCCAATATGGTGTGTTTAGTTGGGACTAATGAGTCCCACTAAGGTGTGTATATAACCAATAAATTATGTTTAGGACCAATGATGGCCCAATAAGGTGTGTTTAGTAGGGCAATGAGGGTCGGTTAGAACCAATAAGTCCTAGTAAGGTGTGTATATAACCAATAAGTTGTGTTTAGGACCAATGATGGCCTAATAATGTGTGTTTAGTTGGGACTAATGAGTCCCACTAAGGTGTGTATATAACCAATAAGTTGTGTTTAGGACCAATGATGGCCCAATAAGGTGTGTTTAGTAGGGCAATGAGGGTCGGTTGGGACCAATAAGTCCTAGTAAGGTGTGTCTTATATAACCAATAAGTTGTGTTTAGGACCAATGATGGCCCAATAATTTGTGTTTAAGGGAAATGAGGGTCCGTTTGGACCAATGAGTCCCAATAAAGTGTGTATATAACCAATAAGTTGTGTTTACGACCAATTATGGCCCAATAAGGTGTGTTTAGTTGGGACCAATGAGTCCCACTAATGTGTGTATATGACCAATACGTTGTGTTTAGGACCAATGATGGCACAATAAAGTGGGTTTAGGGACAATGAGGGTTAGTTGGCACCAATGAGTCCTAATAAGGTGTTTATATAACCAATAAGTTGTGTTTACGACCAATTATGGCCCAATATGGTGTGTTTAGTTGGGACTAATGAGCCCCACTAAGGTGTGTATATAACCAATAAATTATGTTTAGGACCAATGATGGTC
>JBCNJP010009812.1:0-26539 GCA_039602395.1 Deinandra increscens subsp. villosa | reverse complement strand
ATATCTTCAATTATGTGCATATGAAGCCATATGCTCTCAGCTTGTGTGCACACAACACCACCAGGTCGAAGTGCTTTAGCGACAGACTGAAAAAAAGGCTTCTCAAAAAGTTCTTGTGCAGGACCTGAAGTATAATTGCCATGTCAGCAATCAGCATATTGAATTGATCATATAAAGCAGGTGGGCTTGAGTATGAATACCGATGGGATCTGAAGAATCGACTATAACAGCATCATAACTTCCTTCAGGAGCAGCCTTCAGGAATGCAACTCCTACGGATTAATAAAAATCCCTTTTAGAAAAACTGTTGGAAAATGAGAATAGTGACAAAAGGTTTGTATTATTGTATACCGTCTCCTATGTGGAGTTTGACACGTGGATCTTCGTACCCAACAGCCACAGCAGGGAAAAACTGTTTAGATACCTGAAAATGGGAGTGAAATATTTCACATTAGTCCTCTGTTATGAATAACATATTAGCATTAAAGTCCCATATAAACATACTCTCATTTTGCATGAAAAAGTTTGTCAAAAAATTTGTGTTGACAAGTCACAACTCGAATTAGGAATTTTTCATGCAAAATGAGAAAGTGTGTTGGTTTCTTTTACTAAGTTATTAAACCTTTTGAATGAAATGAAGTGCAACAATTAAAAAGATCATGATTACTCACATCAACAACCATCTTATCGATCTCACAAATATCTATGTGCTCAACAGAAGGATGCCGGGCTACTTCACGCAATACACCACCATCTCCTCCTCCAACAACCAAAACCTACAAATTATCATAAAGACGATCAAGTTTGCAACTTTTGTTTTTGCTAATGGTTATAAACAAACGCCCATGATTAATTTGACATTTTAAAGTTCTTTATACACTAAAAACTGCAAGTAAATAGTTCTAAAAATAAGACTACCTTTTTAGGATTTGGAATTGAACAAAGAGGAAGATGAGTAATCATTTCTTGATACGCACATTCATCTCTCTCTGTAAGTTGAATTACTCCATCCAAGACGAGAACCTTCCCGTATGTTGCAGACTGGAACAAAAATCATCATTTTGTTAATCCTAAAGTAATAACTGAAAGAAAGTGAACAGAATGAAAAATCAAATACCTGAAATACCATAACATTCTGGTAATCAGATTTTCCCTGAAACAACACTTTTTCCACCTTCAAAGAGTGTGCTTCTCCTGCAATGGCATTAGTTTGTACATTACATCTACTACTATGTTCATGCCAAATAACTAAACGGTTAAACTAGTGTTACATACATATATTTATACCACCTAGGCTCTACAACTAGTATAACATATTAACGTCAAAATGTTTGCATCCCAACAAAAGATTTAAAGTGTTGTAATGTTTTTTTCTCTCAAGAGAGCCAGACATACAATAAGGTGTCTGGCATTGCTTATTAACAGCTTAAAACAGTGCATTACAAGCAGCTAATTTTGAGGTCACTTATCCAGATTCCAGACAGTTTATCTGACTATTTGTTAATGAACTAATATGTTTTGTTTTAAATAAGCCATTTGAAATTGCCCGTTCCAGATTGATAAGTAATAACTGCTTTTAGAAAGCAATTTGAAACACTCCCCTATAGAATCAATAACCACTCTATATGAACATCAAAACAAATTCCAACATAAACTCGAAGATCATAGCAATAAGGTAACAAAAAAATCATTTGAAGCTTTTGCTACATGTTTTTCCAAATAATCACTCAACGCCATAACATAGCACCATATTCAAGGATACATGTGACCGAAAAAAAAGGCAATATTAAACCAGCATGTACCCACTACCCACCAATGAATGAGCCATAAAAAAGAAGCACAACCCCAATTTCATGATCATAGTCCATCTTTTGACTTATGAGTATCAAATGAATGCTTTTGAATTTCAAGTTTGGGAAAGTTAACAAAAAAAATTTGATGAACTTAAACCTATATTGTCAAAAACACACAATTTCAAACCTCCAACTTTTAGGCCAAGTTCCGACCTGAAACCGTCAAAACAGGTCTAAAAATCGATTCCACTAGCCCTAACAAAGCCTGGAACCAACTTAAAACAGTCAGAAGTAGCCCAAAATAAGCCTGAAACATGTCTAAAACCCCTTTAACTGTACTTACATACTACTTGACTCTTAAAAAAGCAAAAAGATTTCGCATTTTAAGCGCCTCCGAAAACTATACCTTATACATATCAAAAAAAAAAACAAGTCATTTTCAACATCAGATTGATAAATCATAAAACCAAGTTACAGAAAAACCTCTACTCAAATTATTCAAAACTTTACAGAAATGAGACAAATATAAAATCAGGGGAGCTAAGCAATGTGAAACAAAAGTCCCACAAGATATATAATATGCAAATAGCCAAATATAAACATTAAAAAGAAGTAGAAATAGGAAGAAAAGCTACCAGGCCACATTGGGCTAATTTCCGAAAACCATCCAGGAATTACCGACGATATCTGACCACTCGGTTCCAGCGTGGCGGCGCCGTTCTCGTCTCCTTCCCTCGGCCTCTTCGACGGCGAATCGGAGACGGCGGCGGCGACGGTGGTTTGCTCAGCCATTAGTCGATGATATTTTACGTCTCTCTGGTTCTTAAAGTGTGCCCCTGGAGAGGACGAAAACCTAAAGAGCGATTGTGAGAATGTGTGTGTGGTGGTTGCTCTCCGAAGGCAATTGTGAAGGAGCATGCCGTACACATCTCCCCCTTTGGAATGAATATATACAACGATTTCTTGTTATTCAATGATGAACTTCTGATAATTTTAGATTTATCCTCCTGTACTATGCTCTAATTGCAATATGCTCCCTTCAATTTTGAAATCATGTATTCCTGTTACCCTACTACTTCACACTTTTTTTTTGAACGGCCGATCAAATATTATAAAAACACTAGCAAGAAGCTAGAAACATGAGGATTACAAAACAAGAAACGACAAAGATTTTAAAGAAACCAAACATACTTGTTACGACTACTACACCACAAACTCGCAAGGCTTTTAACTCCCCCAAAAACCTGGTTCACAGCTCCTAATTTCTTGGAAAACACAGTTTCATTTCGAGATTTCCATATACTCCATATAGTGATGTAAACAACCCCCAATATAATATCCTTTTGATTCCTGCTATAGGACCAATCTTCAACAGCCCTACAAACATCAACCATAGAGTTCAAAGAAGTAATAGGTAGCTTGCACCAAGCCCACACCTGGGCCCAAACCAACTTTGCAAAACTGCAGTTGAAAAAAATGTGATCCACCGATTCTTGATGCATCAAACACATCGGACAGTTGCTAACAACCTGAATTTTCTTTTTCACCAGATTATCCCCCGTAGCAATTCTGTCTAGAGAAGCTCTCCAACAACAAAAACTGACCTTTAACGGCACCCATTTGATCCAACGAAACCAGTGGGAAAAAGAAGGAAGGATCTTCTTTTGCAAGACTTTCCTCACAATCGCCACCACAAACTCTTGTTGAGTATTGTAATTCCAAATCCAGTTGTCTTTAAGGCTGCTGAAACCCATAGTTCTTTCCCACCCTCCACAAACATCGGCCCATACAACTAACCTGTCCAAATCAACTTGATCTTTCCAATCACCCACTAATAACCACTTCCCGTTGATGAGTTTAAATCGTTCTCTAATCCGGCAGAATTTATCTCGTTCCATTACGAAGAGATCCGGAAACACATGAGCAAGCGGGCCCGAACCAGTCCAGTTATCCAACCAAAAAAGACCGTTCTCTCCACTGCCAACACTACACTTCACAATCAAATTCAAATCTAATCCCACTTTCTGCAGATCCAAACAAGCTTTTATAATCCCTTTCCACGGACCGCTGATGGATTCTTTAATAGGGAAAGGAGTCATTTGATTATTTTTTCCGTGAATGGCCGAGACAACTTTCACCCAAAGTGCCTCCGGTTCACTTTTAAAACGAAACAGCCACTTTAGGAGTAAAGCCCTATTAAGAGCCCACATCGATCCGATCCCCATTCCACCACAATCTTTATCCACCAATGTCACACCCCCAAATAACCACTAACGGAGTTTATACCGTTAAGGGGTGCGGCTAGACCAGGATTCACAACCATTAGTTACAAATACTAAATGAATCAGAGTTAGTTCAAAATCAGTTATAAAGCGAAGTCTCAAATACAAACGCAGCGGAATAAAATATTGTCTTAGCACTAACCACGTGCTTTACATAAACATTGTTTAAAAATTCCCAAATAGTTCAATTAAAATAAAGGTCTTCACGTGCCATGCCAACCCGCTCCGGATACTCCTTAGCGATCTGCAAAAGTTTAAACCACGCAAGTGTCAACCTAACGGTTGGTGAGTTCACAGTGGGCTTGTCATGCATTGGCCCAGTCTCATGATCATAATTTGTCTCAAGTATACTTACGTGTTAGTTATTTGTGAAAAGCAATGCTCGTAATTTAAATCTCAGTTTATAAATGGTTTGTCCGTGACCTACGTCATCGGGTATGTACTAGTTCCGTAAAGTTAAAGGACTCAACCGATATCGCGGGTAGCTAATCCGTTGTTCCATGCTCTAAGGAAGTTTGTACCAAAGCTGACTTATTTTGTGGGGGCCGAGCCATCCCGTACGGTGCGGACCTACGTCATCGCGGTTTTTGCCTCCCCCGTGTCCTCTCGGGATCACGGTCAGATAGGCTGATATTGTACCTCCGTGCACTCCCCGTGCCACGGGGCGGAGTTTGTCAAACTCCAGTAGATCTACCCAACATCCCCTCGCTTTACAATTAATGGCACAATTTTAGTTGAGGACTTTTAAGTTATAAGGCATCCTTAGAAAACATGTGATATCATGTGGTTTAGACTTTAACCTACACTAGCCATATTAAAACAGTTTTCGTTTCAGAAATAGTTTGTTAAGTTTCGCCAGTGTTTCCCATAAAACACTTCAAGTTCATTTAATGGGTGCCGAGCACTCCGAGTTTTCATGTTCATCAGGGAGGTGCCTAGCACTCTCGAGTTTGTCAGCATTGTTTTTCTTTTAGTTGATCTGTGTGACCCAAACGGGTTCACGGTAATCGGTTTAGTGACACTCACCTTGGGTTGCACTGCTACACTTGCTATAATATCCAAGTATGCTTAACGAAGACCTATGAACACGTTTAGGTCTTAAGTATTAGTTTTGTGTCTAATCTTTACTTAACGTCACTATGGCCCATAACATAGCACGTTGCAACTATGACTCGACATACCGACACACGACACCAATGGTTGATCATAAACAAGGGTTCATATAAATCAGATATCAAACATGTTTCATCATGGCATAATCATGTAAGTCATGGCATAACACTTAAGCAAATTTCACAAGTTTGGTTTTTAGGTCAGGTCTTAGTTTCGCTAGGCAGTTTCGCTAGGTGCACGGGCAGCACTTTCGCTAGGCAATGCCCGGTGACACAGTTTCGCTAGGCTAGTTTCGCCCGAAACTGCTGACGCAGTTTCGCTAGCCTAGTTTCGCAGGGAAACTGGTTTGAACTTTCGTTCAGGTATTTCGCTCGGTAGTTTCGTTCGAGCTGGTCTGGTCAGGTTACCCGGCGACACTATAGTTTCGCTGGGTAGTGTCGCTGGAAGGAGACATAGTTTCGCTACTTAGTTTCGCCCAGAGAACACGCAGTTTCGCTGGTCGCGAAAAACATACGGATTTGCCTAAAAATCAACCTAACAGCTTCTGATCTTACATGCAATTCATTATTTAGCATTCATAGGCATTTACCAACATAAATCAAGCAGCTTTAACACGTTTAACATGCATTTTAATCACCAAATCTCTAAAAACACTTCTAAACCCTAAAATGACCAAAATTGCATAAATCATCATCATGGTTTGTTTTTAAACGTAAAGTTGCTGACTTTATGATAAAACTAGCATTCCTAAGCAACATATTAAGAGATCAAGTGATTTCATGTAGATTTAGGCATGCTTTTAAGAGAAATACAAAGAAAACACATGAATGGTGGTTTTTGGAGACTCACGGTTTGATCTTAGGATCCGGATGAATAATCTTCAAGGCTGAGATCTTGGTAATCCTTGGTGATCCTCAGCTGACCAGAAATCTCGAGGTAGGAGAGTGTGTGTGTGTGTTTGTTGTGTGGTTTAGGCAAAATGAGGCTACTAGGGTTTATTAAGTTTATTTATATCAGAGGCTAGTTTCGCTGGCAGTTTCGCTGGCCAGGCGAAACTAGCTCTGGTCACGAGTTAACGGGTAGCTTAGCTGGCTACCGGGCGACATTATAGTTTCGCCCGTTAGTTTCGCTGGCTACCAAAACAGGTCAATTTTCACATAATCAAGTATTTACAATTAATCATGCTATTCACAATAATAAGTCATGTATTTAAATCACATTGCACATAAAGACAATTAATGATGAACACATAACACATATGGACGGGTTCGGTGATCAACCAAAGGTCGTGGACGTATTCGGCCTAGTTTAAGCATTAGTTACTTAAGTTAACACTTATAATCGTAACTAACGGATTTGTCTAACGGAAGTTAACCTTGGAATTCCCGGATGTCACATCCTTCCCTTGTAATTGGAATTTTCATCCCGAAAATTATTCTAGTGCCGTAGCGTTCGCAGCATCAGCTGTCGTCGTTGCCGGGGAAAGAAAGCAAAAGTTTTAGGGTCGTCACATCCTCCTCCTGTTACAGGAATTTTGGTCCCCAAAATTAAATCATACCTTGAGTTTCCGTGGACTCTTGCTCGAACAAGTGAGGATACTTTTTCTTCATTTGATCCTCTCGCTCCCAAGTATATTCAGGTCCACGCCTTGAGTTCCATCGCACCTTGACGATCGGAATCTTGCTGCGTTTGAGGGCTTTCTCCTCGCGTCCCATGATTTCTACCGGTTGCTCGATGAATCTCAAATGTTCGTCGATTTCCAATTCCTCCAAGGGAATTATTTCGATGTCTTCAGCCAGACATTTCTTTAGGTTGGAAACGTGAAACACGTTGTGAACTCCATCGAGTTCAGCAGGGAGTTGCAATCGATAGGCCACCGGGCCTACTTCCCCAGTTATTTCAAACGGACCGATGTAGCGAGGATTTAACTTTCCGCGCCTCCCGAAGCGTATCACTCCCTTCCAGGGAGATACCTTCAACAATACTTTGTCACCCACCTCAAACTTTAGAGGTTTCCGGCGTTTGTCGGCATAACTCTTTTGTCGATCACGCGCTGCAGCTAGCCGTTGCCTGATTTGGATAATCCGTTCGGTCATATCATGGATAACTTCCGGTCCAGTGAGCCCCTTCTCACCCGTTTCGGCCCAACACACGGGCGATCTACATTTTCTGCCATAAAGTGCTTCAAAAGGGGCTGCACCGATGCTTGAATGATAGCTATTGTTGTAACAGAACTCCACCAGTGGAAGGTGAGTCTCCCAATCTTTCCCAAAGTCCAGAACACAAGCTCGGAGCATATCTTCCAAGGTTTGAATGGTTCGTTCCGATTGACCATCTGTTTGTGGGTGATAGGCTGTACTCATATCTAGTCGGGTTCCCAATGCTTCCTGCATTGATTGCCATAGCCGGGAAGTAAATCGAGGATCTCGATCAGAAATGATAGTCTTAGGCACACCGTGAAGCTTCACAATTTTGTCGATGTACAGCTTTGTCAATTTATCCATATAACCACTAACGGAGTTTATACCGTTAAGGGGTGCGGCTAGACCAGGATTCACAACCATTAGTTACAAATACTAAATGAATCAGAGTTAGTTCAAAATCAGTTATAAAGCGAAGTCTCAAATACAAACGCAGCGGAATAAAATATTGTCTTAGCACTAACCACGTGCTTTACATAAACATTGTTTAAAAATTCCCAAATAGTTCAATTAAAATAAAGGTCTTCACGTGCCATGCCAACCCGCTCCGGATACTCCTTAGCGATCTGCAAAAGTTTAAACCACGCAAGTGTCAACCTAACGGTTGGTGAGTTCACAGTGGGCTTGTAATGCATTGGCCCAGTCTCATGATCATAATTTGTCTCAAGTATACTTACGTGTTAGTTATTTGTGAAAAGCAATGCTCGTAATTTAAATCTCAGTTTATAAATGGTTTGTCCGTGACCTACGTCATCGGGTATGTACTAGTTCCGTAAAGTTAAAGGACTCAACCGATATCGCGGGTAGCTAATCCGTTGTTCCATGCTCTAAGGAAGTTTGTACCAAAGCTGACTTATTTTGTGGGGGCCGAGCCATCCCGTACGGTGCGGACCTACGTCATCGCGGTTTTTGCCTCCCCCGTGTCCTCTCGGGATCACGGTCAGATACGCTGATATTGTACCTCCGTGCACTCCCCGTTCCATGGGGCGGAGTTTGTCAAACTCCAGTAGATCTACCCAACATCCCCTCGCTTTACAATTAATGGCACAATTTTAGTTGAGGACTTTTAAGTTATAAGGCATCCTTAGAAAACATGTGATATCATGTGGTTTAGACTTTAACCTACACTAGCCATATTAAAACAGTTTTCGTTTCAGAAATAGTTTGTTAAGTTTCGCCAGTGTTTCCCATAAAACACTTCAAGTTCATTTAATGGGTGCCGAGCACTCCGAGTTTTCATGTTCATCAGGGAGGTGCCTAGCACTCTCGAGTTTGTCAGCATTGTTTTTCTTTTAGTTGATCTGTGTGACCCAAACGGGTTCACGGTAATCGGTTTAGTGACACTCACCTTGGGTTGCACTGCTACACTTGCTATAATATCCAAGTATGCTTAACGAAGACCTATGAACACGTTTAGGTCTTAAGTATTAGTTTTGTGTCTAATCTTTACTTAACGTCACTATGGCCCATAACATAGCACGTTGCAACTATGACTCGACATACCGACACACGACACCAATGGTTGATCATAAACAAGGGTTCATATAAATCAGATATCAAACATTTCATCATGGCATAATCATGTAAGTCATGGCATAACACTTAAGCAAATTTCACAAGTTTGGTTTTTAGGTCAGGTCTTAGTTTCGCTAGCACAGTTTCGCTAGGCAGTTTCGCTAGGTGCACGGGCAGCACTTTCGCTAGGCAATGCCCGGTGACACAGTTTCGCTAGGCTAGTTTCGCCCGAAACTGCTGACGCAGTTTCGCTAGCCTAGTTTCGCAGGGAAACTGGTTTGAACTTTCGTTCAGGTATTTCGCTCGGTAGTTTCGTTCGAGCTGGTCTGGTCAGGTTACCCGGCGACACTATAGTTTCGCTGGGTAGTGTCGCTGGAAGGAGACATAGTTTCGCTACTTAGTTTCGCCCAGAGAACACGCAGTTTCGCTGGTCGCAAAAAACATACGGATTTGCCTAAAAATCAACCTAACACTTCTGATCTTACATGCAATTCATTATTTAGCATTCATAGGCATTTACCAACATAAATCAAGCAGCTTTAACACGTTTAACATGCATTTTAATCACCAAATCTCTAAAAACACTTCTAAACCCTAAAATGACCAAAATTGCATAAATCATCATCATGGTTTGTTTTTAAACGTAAAGTTGCTGACTTTATGATAAAACTAGCATTCCTAAGCAACATATTAAGAGATCAAGTGATTTCATGTAGATTTAGGCATGCTTTTAAGAGAAATACAAAGAAAACACATGAATGGTGGTTTTTGGAGACTCACGGTTTGATCTTAGGATCCGGATGAATAATCTTCAAGGCTGAGATCTTGGTAATCCTTGGTGATCCTCAGCTGACCAGAAATCTCGAGGTAGGAGAGTGTGTGTGTGTGTGTGTGTTTGTTGTGTGGTTTAGGCAAAATGAGGCTACTAGGGTTTATTAAGTTTATTTATATCAGAGGCTAGTTTCGCTGGCAGTTTCGCTGGCCAGGCGAAACTAGCTCTGGTCACGAGTTAACGGGTAGCTTAGCTGGCTACCGGGCGACATTATAGTTTCGCCCGTTAGTTTCGCTGGCTACCAAAACAGGTCAATTTTCACATAATCAAGTATTTACAATTAATCATGCTATTCACAATAATAAGTCATGTATTTAAATCACATTGCACATAAAGACAATTAATGATGAACACATAACACATATGGACGGGTTCGGTGATCAACCAAAGGTCGTGGACGTATTCGGCCTAGTTTAAGCATTAGTTACTTAAGTTAACACTTATAATCGTAACTAACGGATTTGTCTAACGGAAGTTAACCTTGGAATTCCCGGATGTCACATCCTTCCCTTGTAATTGGAATTTTCGTCCCGAAAATTATTCTAGTGCCGTAGCGTTCGCAGCATCAGCTGTCGTCGTTGCCGGGGAAAGAAAGCAAAAGTTTTAGGGTCGTCACATCCTCCTCCTGTTACAGGAATTTTGGTCCCCAAAATTAAATCATACCTTGAGTTTCCGTGGACTCTTGCTCGAACAAGTGAGGATACTTTTTCTTCATTTGATCCTCTTGCTCCCAAGTATATTCAGGTCCACGCCTTGAGTTCCATCGCACCTTGACGATCGGAATCTTGCTGCGTTTGAGGGCTTTCTCCTCGCGTCCCATGATTTCTACCGGTTGCTCGATGAATCTCAAATGTTCGTCGATTTCCAATTCCTCCAAGGGAATTATTTCGATGTCTTCAGCCAGACATTTCTTTAGGTTGGAAACGTGAAACACGTTGTGAACTCCATCGAGTTCAGCAGGGAGTTGCAATCGATAGGCCACCGGGCCTACTTCCCCAGTTATTTCAAACGGACCGATGTAGCGAGGATTTAACTTTCCGCGCCTCCCGAAGCGTATCACTCCCTTCCAGGGAGATACCTTCAACAATACTTTGTCACCCACCTCAAACTTTAGAGGTTTCCGGCGTTTGTCGGCATAACTCTTTTGTCGATCACGCGCTGCAGCTAGCCGTTGCCTGATTTGGATAATCCGTTCGGTCATATCATGGATAACTTCCGGTCCAGTGAGCCCCTTCTCACCCGTTTCGGCCCAACACACGGGCGATCTACATTTTCTGCCATAAAGTGCTTCAAAAGGGGCTGCACCGATGCTTGAATGATAGCTATTGTTGTAACAGAACTCCACCAGTGGAAGGTGAGTCTCCCAATCTTTCCCAAAGTCCAGAACACAAGCTCGGAGCATATCTTCCAAGGTTTGAATGGTTCGTTCCGATTGACCATCTGTTTGTGGGTGATAGGCTGTACTCATATCTAGTCGGGTTCCCAATGCTTCCTGCATTGATTGCCATAGCCGGGAAGTAAATCGAGGATCTCGATCAGAAATGATAGTCTTAGGCACACCGTGAAGCTTCACAATTTTGTCGATGTACAGCTTTGTCAATTTATCCATATAACCACTAACGGAGTTTATACCGTTAAGGGGTGCGGCTAGACCAGGATTCACAACCATTAGTTACAAATACTAAATGAATCAGAGTTAGTTCAAAATCAGTTATAAAGCGAAGTCTCAAATACAAACGCAGCGGAATAAAATATTGTCTTAGCACTAACCACGTGCTTTACATAAACATTGTTTAAAAATTCCCAAATAGTTCAATTAAAATAAAGGTCTTCACGTGCCATGCCAACCCGCTCCGGATACTCCTTAGCGATCTGCAAAAGTTTAAACCACGCAAGTGTCAACCTAACGGTTGGTGAGTTCACAGTGGGCTTGTAATGCATTGGCCCAGTCTCATGATCATAATTTGTCTCAAGTATACTTACGTGTTAGTTATTTGTGAAAAGCAATGCTCGTAATTTAAATCTCAGTTTATAAATGGTTTGTCCGTGACCTACGTCATCGGGTATGTACTAGTTCCGTAAAGTTAAAGGACTCAACCGATATCGCGGGTAGCTAATCCGTTGTTCCATGCTCTAAGGAAGTTTGTACCAAAGCTGACTTATTTTGTGGGGGCCGAGCCATCCCGTACGGTGCGGACCTACGTCATCGCGGTTTTTGCCTCCCCCGTGTCCTCTCGGGATCACGGTCAGATACGCTGATATTGTACCTCCGTGCACTCCCCGTTCCATGGGGCGGAGTTTGTCAAACTCCAGTAGATCTACCCAACATCCCCTCGCTTTACAATTAATGGCACAATTTTAGTTGAGGACTTTTAAGTTATAAGGCATCCTTAGAAAACATGTGATATCATGTGGTTTAGACTTTAACCTACACTAGCCATATTAAAACAGTTTTCGTTTCAGAAATAGTTTGTTAAGTTTCGCCAGTGTTTCCCATAAAACACTTCAAGTTCATTTAATGGGTGCCGAGCACTCCGAGTTTTCATGTTCATCAGGGAGGTGCCTAGCACTCTCGAGTTTGTCAGCATTGTTTTTCTTTTAGTTGATCTGTGTGACCCAAACGGGTTCACGGTAATCGGTTTAGTGACACTCACCTTGGGTTGCACTGCTACACTTGCTATAATATCCAAGTATGCTTAACGAAGACCTATGAACACGTTTAGGTCTTAAGTATTAGTTTTGTGTCTAATCTTTACTTAACGTCACTATGGCCCATAACATAGCACGTTGCAACTATGACTCGACATACCGACACACGACACCAATGGTTGATCATAAACAAGGGTTCATATAAATCAGATATCAAACATTTCATCATGGCATAATCATGTAAGTCATGGCATAACACTTAAGCAAATTTCACAAGTTTGGTTTTTAGGTCAGGTCTTAGTTTCGCTAGCACAGTTTCGCTAGGCAGTTTCGCTAGGTGCACGGGCAGCACTTTCGCTAGGCAATGCCCGGTGACACAGTTTCGCTAGGCTAGTTTCGCCCGAAACTGCTGACGCAGTTTCGCTAGCCTAGTTTCGCAGGGAAACTGGTTTGAACTTTCGTTCAGGTATTTCGCTCGGTAGTTTCGTTCGAGCTGGTCTGGTCAGGTTACCCGGCGACACTATAGTTTCGCTGGGTAGTGTCGCTGGAAGGAGACATAGTTTCGCTACTTAGTTTCGCCCAGAGAACACGCAGTTTCGCTGGTCGCAAAAAACATACGGATTTGCCTAAAAATCAACCTAACACTTCTGATCTTACATGCAATTCATTATTTAGCATTCATAGGCATTTACCAACATAAATCAAGCAGCTTTAACACGTTTAACATGCATTTTAATCACCAAATCTCTAAAAACACTTCTAAACCCTAAAATGACCAAAATTGCATAAATCATCATCATGGTTTGTTTTTAAACGTAAAGTTGCTGACTTTATGATAAAACTAGCATTCCTAAGCAACATATTAAGAGATCAAGTGATTTCATGTAGATTTAGGCATGCTTTTAAGAGAAATACAAAGAAAACACATGAATGGTGGTTTTTGGAGACTCACGGTTTGATCTTAGGATCCGGATGAATAATCTTCAAGGCTGAGATCTTGGTAATCCTTGGTGATCCTCAGCTGACCAGAAATCTCGAGGTAGGAGAGTGTGTGTGTGTGTGTGTTTGTTGTGTGGTTTAGGCAAAATGAGGCTACTAGGGTTTATTAAGTTTATTTATATCAGAGGCTAGTTTTGCTGGCAGTTTCGCTGGCCAGGCGAAACTAGCTCTGGTCACGAGTTAACGGGTAGCTTAGCTGGCTACCGGGCGACATTATAGTTTCGCCCGTTAGTTTCGCTGGCTACCAAAACAGGTCAATTTTCACATAATCAAGTATTTACAATTAATCATGCTATTCACAATAATAAGTCATGTATTTAAATCACATTGCACATAAAGACAATTAATGATGAACACATAACACATATGGACGGGTTCGGTGATCAACCAAAGGTCGTGGACGTATTCGGCCTAGTTTAAGCATTAGTTACTTAAGTTAACACTTATAATCGTAACTAACGGATTTGTCTAACGGAAGTTAACCTTGGAATTCCCGGATGTCACATCCTTCCCTTGTAATGGGATAAAAGCGGACCATTTCTCGGGAGCTTAATACCTTTGAAACTACCAGAAATTACAGCCCTCGAACATAGAACATGAAGACCTTCTAGAGCAATAGCAGAAAGAAGGGGAGACAACGGGTCACCTTGTCTTAGACCACGGGAGATGTTGAATTCATTTGTTGGTGATCCATTCACCAAAACAGACGACCGACCAGAATTTAGACAACCTTTTATCCAATTACACCAAGTGAAAGGAAACCCCATGTAATTCATCACATCTAAGATAAAGACCCAATTAATCTTGTCGTAGGCCTTTTCGAAATCAACTTTGAACAAAACCCCTTTCTTTTTCGTTTTTTTACACCAAGATAGAACTTCTCCAAGGATCAAAGGCCCATCTAGAATCGATCTACCATTAACAAACCCAAATTGGCGAGGATCCACAACATCCCCCACCACTAAAGCAAGCCGGTTAGCTAAAACCTTCGCCAAAACTTTGTAAATAACCCCCACTAGGCTAATAGGACGAAACTCCTCTATCTTTTTTGGACCCTTAGTTTTAGCAATTAAAGCTATGAAAAAAGAGTTGATACCTTTACCGATCACACCGGTACGAGCAAAACGTTCCAAAACAGCTAAAAAATCATCTTTCAGCCTTTCCCAAAACAGCTTGATGAATTTGAAATTAAATCCATCAGGGCCTGGGCTCTTATCAGGCCCACAATCCCATACTGCCCTCTTCAACTCGTCCGGACTGAACGGGGCTATCAGGGCAGCAGCCTTCGCCGGGTCCAAACGCTTAAAACCAACGCCCGACATCTTGGGTCTAACGCAAAGATTTTCTTTATATCTATCCGCAAAATGGTTATAAATCGCCTCCTTGATAGAAGATGGTTCCGTGCACCAAGCCCCATTAATAACCAGCCCATGAATATAGTTTGCCACCAAGTTTTTTCTTAGAACACAATGAAAAAACTTACTGTTTTCATCTCCATCCTTGGCCCATTGTAACCTGCTTTTTTTTCTTACGTCCAAATTTTGCAGTCGAACTAACCGATTGATCTCAGCAATAGTGTTAGCCCTTTCCAGAAAGTTAACATCAGTGAGCATACCACCGTCCGCCAAGACATCTAAGGCAACCAACTTGTCATATAATTTTTTTTTTCGACAACAGCCTTTTCAACACATTCTATCTTCCAAGATTTAAGAGCCGCTTTGACATTCCTTAGCTTCTCCGCCAGTTTCTGGTCAGGGTAAACTTTCAACACCTGAAACTCCAAAGCCCCTGAAACCGTCATCTCAAAACCATCCATTTCAATCCAGGAATTAAAAAACCAAAACGGGATAGGACCGGAATTAGGGACCTTCGGACATAGCATTATCGGGCAATGGTCTGAAACTTCTCTAGGAGCTGCAAACACATGAACATGAGTCCATTCATTGAAGACCTCGTGACTCACCAAAAATCTGTCCAGTTTACTCATACTCCCATTAGATGCCGAGACATAAGTGAATTTGCGATTGGACAACCCCAAATCATATAACCCCATTTCAATAATGAAAGAATTGAAATCCCTAGCAGAAGACTCACAAAAAACTGAACCCAACCTTTCCTCTTTCGAACAAACCACATTGAAATCTCCCATTAGCACCCACCTTCCACTGATGCTACCTCTAAGAGCGAGTAACCGATCCCACAAAACTACTTTGTCACTTCTAGATTGAGGCCCATATATATTAACCATGACATAAAAATGATCATACCCCAAAATCCTACCCCTGATCAGGATGAAATTTCTGTCACATAACTGGTAATCAGGGAAAAAAAATGAAGAATCCCACATACAAACCAAGCCCCCCGATCTCCCCACAGCATTGGAAAGGGCTAGTCCGAACGGGCCATTATTCCAAAGACTCTCGAAACGGAAATTGGAGCCATCCGCTAAATGGGACTCTTGAAGAGATAAGAAATCAATTTTGTTAAGAACCTTTAAACGCCTGATACAGGAGCCCTTCCCAAGATCGCCCAAGCCATTTGAATTGAAAGACAGGCAATTCATTTAGAATTCAGAATCTCCAAATCTCTTCTGATAGCCGATTCAATAATTTCTTCACACCCATTCAAGGAGACTCTAAGGTTATCTCCCAACAAAAGAGTGCTTTGGACTTCCGCCTCTATGTCGATGTCATTTACTTCCTTTCGATCCTCAGATCTCCTTGACGATGTAGATCTCTGCACCGTCGAATTGAGAGCACGAGAGATAGCACCCCACATCACAGCTTTCCCCCCGCCCCGCATGATCTGCCTTTGAGATTCAAAGGCCGCCAACCTCCCCTTCTTGAATTTTTTACAGGTTTTTCGAAGAATTGGAAGAGAAACTCCAATTTCATTTTCCCAATTCAGATCAGAACCCAAATCTTCGTTTAAATCTGGAATAGGCGGATCCGGCTCCGATCCAACACCTGTTATGTCATTAGCAGGGTCTAAGTGCTCAAGGGCTATGTTGGGCCCCTCCTCACTTAATGAATTAACACTGCCCAAAGGCCCATTTACTCTATTGGGTCTCTCCTCTCTGCAGCCTCCTGAGAAGCCCAAATCTTGTGCTCTAATACCATCACTCTGTCCCAATTGAGAAGAAGCCAAAAAAGAATCTTCTAGTGAGTCATGAGAATGTGCCCGATGGTTCCCACAAGCCGCCAACCTCGTACCTTCGAATTCAGTGGGGGGCGCACCACTAACGACATTCTCCACGATATTCCTTGCACCACTCAGTTCCCTCCACGTGGACAAATCCGCATCTACCTCCTGGAGCGATTGGAAAACCCGATCACGCGCCTCCGTCTCCGACCAATCTTCCGCTTCCCCATCCTGTACCCACCTCTCTCCGGCCACCTCCTCACCTGAATCCCTTTCATACAATTCATCTTCCACAAATGACGGGACCCAGGAATTGGACCCTTCTTTGACCATTACTGTATAAGTTCTATCTCCTACAGCAATAGAGATCATCTCGTCAATAAACCTCCAAGAATCAGTCAAGATTTGAACCTCCCCGCCGGCAGAATCTTCCAATAACCAGGAAGAATTAGATGGCCAGATTATTTTACCAAAGTCTGCACCCACCGTATTGTAGGTAATATCATCTCGGATATGGAGTGGAACCCCTAGAATCTTCAAGCAAGCCACCCGCTTACGAGGGAACTCCTGTCCATCCCATCTTACCATAGAAACACAGAAATTAGGCCAAATCGAAGCTTTCTGAGTGAGGAAATCATCAGCCAAAGCTTGACTATTAAACACCAGAAGCACATGAAGCCCTCCAACATAGGTCACATCAAAATCTGCTTCACCGCCTTCATGTCTCAATGCCTTAATGTTGGTAAGTTGTTCACCGTCAATGGCCTCTGCAATCAGGGATCTCCCTTTGAAAGAAACAGGGTACTCCAAAGCTTCCATCGGAATTTCTACACGGCGCATCTTAACTTGAATCGAAGCCGCCTCCGGGGATTTAGAAGCCGTCATATCAGAAGCCACCTTCTCATTGACCAAAGGATCAACCCTCCCAACGGTTGCATCACGGAATGATTTTCCGGCCCAACATTTCACCGGGCCGTCACCCCCAGATTCAAACTCGAAAATCTTCGCCTTTTGCCCCCCACTAGTCCTTCCAAATCTCTGGCGATTCCCTTGTTGAGCCCGAATTTCTCTTCGAGGTACCGTAGACAAGTTCGCCTTGATACAGGTGTTCCTAACCTTGATCTCATTCAGCCGCCTTGTTAGCGCCTCCAAATCATGCACTTCTTTGAACCTCAGAAATCCAAAATTCTCTTTGTTGAAGCGTTTCTTCCTCGAGATGAGGACGTCCCATAACTTTCCCACCCTATGGAACGCTTTCCAGAAGTCCTCCGTCGAGACCATATCGGGAAAGCCAGTAACGAAGAATGATACGTCAGACGTTTTTTTCCGGCCTTGAACCACCGTCCATGGTTCCTCTGCCGCCGCCGCAGGATCTCTCACACTCTCTCTCTCTCTAGACATCTAGTATTTTATTTACTACTTCACACTTTACAAATTCCATAACTAGATGTTGTTTGAACAAAAAATTTATAGCTTTAGTTTGAGTAGTAGACTCCTTTTTTTTCAACCTTATTTAGTTTCTACAAGTTCATATATATACCATATACATATATTAATATATTTATTGTTAGAAAAGTATGTGTAAATGAGATGTTTATCTCAAAAGACATTTTGTTTAAGTTTGGAAAATGTTGTTCAACTTGTCTCACATTGGTGTGAGAACAAAAGTTGAATTGGTTTATAAGGATAAACCTCAAAGCTTAGATAACTCATTTGTTATGTTTTACTCTCGCTTGCGTGTATAAATACACAAAAGAACACACATCTCTTGGTTGCTACTGCTTCATCCCGATATCAAACACAAGCCCGGTTCCTTACGTTTTCTGTCTGCTATTTTCAGGGATCGTTCCTGCTTCATCCGTTCGGTTTATGTTCACTACGACGTCGGTTCGGTTAGACCTTTTCACTTTTCTTTTCTAATCTTGTGAAATGTTTCTGTCTGTGTAACGATTATCTTAATCATTTTACACATAATATCCAACATTTATACAAGTGATTTGTATACTAGACGAATTTGACGATGGAAGGATTTTCCATGGGTATAAGGTCTCGTGTGTCCTTTTAACGATATTTATACATGATGTAACTCATCTGAAGAGTTGTGAAGGCCATAATCGGTCCAACCTTACAAGAATAGCAACATGATACAAGTCGGTTGCAATCGTTGTTTTGATAATTGATTGTTCGAACAAAACCAAGCATGCACGCCGTCAATTTGGTTAGTGAAGAGATATGAATAGTTTGAAGAATGTGTTGTGAGAGGTTTTAGAAGAATGTATGCCTCCCAATCCCAGCTATCTCATTCTTGAACTCTTTCTCATCCAAACAGTAATTCAATTAAGAGTCCGCTCCTTGCTAGATATAATTTTAAAATATTGGTAGCAATATGAATTAAGATGTAGTCTAGGGGGGTAAGTAAATTAAAGCCATGATCACATTATCATTTTTCTTCTAATCAAGGACTTTCGTAAAGTTTTTAATTCTCACGCCAATCAGTCATCAGTTATTTAAAGTTACTACCTTTTATTTCTTTAATAATCTAGTAATTATTAATAAGCGTGTGAAGAAAAATCCTCTTTAAGTTTTATTTTTTCTAGTTTTTTTAGTGTCATGTACTTTTTATTGCCGAAAAGCTACAAAGCTTAATTTAAGGCAATTCTTAGACACTAAGCATGTCTTCTTTTTTTCTAGCAATCATTTGTGCATATTCCCTTTATAACAATTTCAAACCCCCCATATGTACAGTAGCTTTCTCAACCTAGGTTAGTAAAATTATATGGCAGTCTAGATTAACGTCACGTAACATGGAAAAAAATATTTTTTATTTGTTGTTTTTTATCTAATCGTAAAAATTTAGCAAAATGATATTGTGTTTTAATAGGTTTGGTCATTTCCTTTTCATAGTTGGTGTTGAGTTGGTGATGTAATAACCATAGTCGACAGAGAGAAAAAATTCTTATTCTTTGTTTCTTATTTAAACGCAAAAAATTAACATATGATTTGGTATTCTAATAGGTTTGGTTGTTTCTCCTTAGTAGTTGGTATTGAGTTGATGATGTAGTAAGCACACTCGTGTAGCATAGATTTACTTTATTTTTCTACTTTCAATCTCAACTAATTTAGTAATGGAGTTACCGGTATAATAGGCACACACGTGTAAGATAGTTTCTAAGTAGTATGCTCGATACTTTAAGTATTATGTTGTTACGCGTTTTCCCCCTTTTACATGGTGTTGTATTAATACAGTTTTTTGTGTGACCGTGTAATCCTCGCCGCAACGAGCGAGTTGTAAAGTCTTCTTTTTTAACAAATATTTATATAACATACACTTATGAACTCTATGTTTGTGAGTGGTGAACATAGTTCACCGTTTATTTGTACGGTCTATGTATTTGGACGGTTTTTTCCTCGGAAGATTGGATTTAAATAATCCAAACTTTTTACTATTGGTCAACAAAAATCTCACATTTGAACATCTTTCCCAGCAGTCCCAACTTTCACTCAGCGGTCCCAACTTACACTCATATTTTTTTAATGGACCCGCTGTTAATTTTTTTAACACAACTAAATGATTGATGACGTGGCATGATGACATGTAATAACTTTTTTATTTTTTTTAATATTTTTTTCCACATCAGCCTCAAAATTTTTTTAATTTTTTTAATACATTATAGCAGATCGTTAGTGCGTGACTGCCTCTCCCAATATCCTTCCCAAAATCCCTAATCACTAAAATCGAATCTCTCCCTAGTCCCTAAACTCGAATATATTCATCCCCAAATCCATCCTTTTCTACTAAATCTCCAAATCGCAAACAACCATCGCCAAATCGTTTGCCCTAAATTCCCAACCCCGAATCGCAAACAACCTTGTTTTCGCCAAATCGTTTTCCAAATCGCAATCCAGTTTCGAGGCGATGTGTAACACCTCGCACAAAACCAGGTCAACCCTTGTTACTTTGACTGTGATTAGCAGTAATTAATCCGTATTTAATTGTCATTATGTGCTAAATTATGTGTTTATCTTATTATATATATAGGTACATATATATATATCATTGCATGCTTAGAATAATTCCCGAGTTTGTATCCGTTGCCAATCTTTTAAACCAAGTAAATCCATTTGATAATAGATGGAACCTTTGTAACAACACTATATATATAAAATGGTACTTTTATATATTTTATCCGATTTCGTCACGACATTTTCGTCACGACAAAACTTTTGGACAATATTAAATTTTTCTATTCAAGGTTATTCAAGACTTGTAATTCCCAAAACCCTTTGTCAGGATACTTTCCCCAAATCATCAACCGGATTATCCCGTTAACTAACCGAAAACCCCTATTGGGCCTCGTAAGCCCAACAATCACAAACGAACTCCGTTCGTCACCAAAATTTAACCGAACACTCGCGACATCACTACGAGCGTTTTGACATTTTTCGTTTTCTCGTAAACCGACCCGTTTGGGAGCCCATTAACCGGCCCATTAACCTAAACCTTTACCCTTTCGGCCCAACACCCAAACAACCAAACCATTACCCAACCCGCCGCCCGGCCCGCGAGCCCAACCCGCCACCCGACCCGGCTGGCCCAGCCCGCGCCCCGCCCGCCCGAACCGTCTGACCCGACCCGGTCCCCCTCTCGGCCCGATTTCGACCGCCGGCCCATTCCCCTTCTTGATGGATTCCGGCCCAATCTCCAAGCCCAAAACAATTATGTTTTTTTTTTACCCAAAATCTTTATAGATTTTAGCCCACTCTTTTATATAATAAAACCCATCACCTTTGTAGTTTTTTTTTTATAAAAACTAAAATTAGTGTTTAATCTCCAAACTTTTTATAAACACTAATCCATTATATTTAAGTCAACCCATGGACTTTTATAAATTTATAAACCTTTAAAACCCTCCCAAATTTTATAAAAGTCTCCATCTTTTATTCAAATCACCTACAACTTAATTTCCTTTGATTATCTTAAATCAAAATTAATAAGAAATGCTAGTTGTCTTAAGCTAATTACCCAAAGGTTATTAACCTCACTTTTAAGTATAAAAGAGAGGCATGGGTCTCCATTTTTCCTTGCACCTTTCACCAATTCACCAAAGAATTGCTCTCTCCTCCCTCCCTCACTAAAACCGGCCACCGCCCTCCTCCCTTGCGCCGCCGCCGGCCACCGCCGGACCACCGTGCGCCGCCGCCGGAGAAGCCCAAGGCCGCCGGAACTTCCCTTTTCCTCCTCTTTTCCACGGTTTCAACCCAACACCCCATTGTGAGTCTTTTAACCCCTTTTTACTTATGTTTTTCACCCAACATCACCTACAAGTCTTGAGATCAAAAACCTATCTTTTCTTTTTACATTTTATGCAAGACACTTGGTCCTTCAAGAGTCTAGACCAACCATTCTTTCTCTAATCCTCTAATCACCAACACTTGGGTGGAATAATACAAGTGACTTGGTCTAACAAGTCTTGGTGTTCTTAAGAACTTAAACTAGCCATTTCTTGGGATTTTGCATTTGAGAAATCTTATGAAAGTATCATGCAAAGATCTAGATCATTTTAACCAACAAAGTCTTTACATTATGTT
This sequence comes from Deinandra increscens subsp. villosa, assembly GCA_039602395.1. Taxonomy (NCBI): domain Eukaryota; kingdom Viridiplantae; phylum Streptophyta; class Magnoliopsida; order Asterales; family Asteraceae; genus Deinandra; species Deinandra increscens. The sequence continues at coordinate 4,425 of JBCNJP010009812.1, read as the reverse complement.
ATTTACTTGTTATTTACATTTACTTGCAATTTATATTCATGTCTTTATATTTATTGCATTTATATTTCAAGTAATTATATCATTTTTGGTCCTAACACCTTGTGTTAGTTGATGCTTGTCCTAACAACTAAGTTGTTAGTAGATTTGTTCAAGATTCTTGAACATAAAGGTCCTAGCTTTGCTAGTTGATGATCTATGTTTACTTATGTATATATTGTTTAACTTATGTTATCAATCTAACTAGTAACCTTTAACTTGGGCAAAGGACTTATTAAAACTAGTTAAATCATGATGTTATCATCTTTAAATCTTATAAAACACAAGGCTTACATTGGACAAAATGGATGATCATGGACTTAAGTTTTATAAAACATGGACTTATAAAACTTAACTAATTAATAACTTGGTAAAAATACAAGAAACTTTTGTAAATAAAAGTCATTTTGTAAATCAAATATTCTTGGAAAGTCTTAACCAAAAGGTTATGTCTTAAACTTATCTTTTATAAAATATGTCACATTTTATAAAAAGCTAGTTACCAAAGACCAAGACTTAATGTGTTGGTGAATTTATTTCACCAAAACATAAAAATAGATTGTTTTATTTTTACTAGATCTAGTAAAAATGCATTTAATAACACTTCATTTATAACAATCATTTGGACTTAAATACATGGATTTTTATACCTTAAAAGACTTATCATAAATGTTCAAACTTTCCCTAAAAAGACTAGTTACAAACTAGATGATTTTTATAAGTTACAACATATTTTAGAAACACAAAAATCATGAAAAATAGTTCACGGACCAGATCTGATCCCGTCAACATTTTGTAACATATTTTCAAGTTCCTAAATGAACCAAAGTAATCTAAACGTTGATACGTCGCTTAGGGAGAAAACCGGGAATCAAAACGGTTAACTACGCGACGAGAAAACGTAGTTTTAGTAACTTATTTAAAAACCGACCAAGGAAATATTTCTAAACTTATAAACGACTTTAGGGAATATTTTCAACATAATCTTTAACTTGTATAAAGTCCAAATGCGTTAAAATCTATTTTAAGAACTTAAATCGGTGACTACGATTTCTAAAAATTATAAATAAATATTTTGTCTTAAAATATTTATGAAACCTTTCCAAGTAATCGTTTTGACTTGAGAAGTTATTATTTACGATCATTAAACGTTATCAAGTTTTATTAATTTAAACAGCGACGCTAAACGTTTTCAACGAAACCAATAATTATATTGGTACATATAATTATTTTTCTTAAAACATCCATAGACTTTTAATTTATTAAAAGTTGACCAACCTAAAACATCCAATGACTTGTGAAGAGCTTTTACAAATTATTTAATTTAATACAAAGACTTGTATTCTAATTATAATTTATTTATCTTGAATAAATAATAAAACTTGTAAAGTATTTTGCCTAAATACTTGTACAACTATTTTGACAAATAATTGTGGCTAATTTATATATATTCTCCTAAGTCCTTAAAATAATAAAAGACTTTATTATTTTCAAATGTTTAGGGCTTGATTGTTTCATATATATATTCTTGAATTAAAACGTTTTATTTAATTTCCTTTATATTTATTTTGACATAAATATAAACTTAAACTTATATATTTATTTGGACAATAAATATTAAGCGGATGGATTTTCCCTAAATATACAAACGGGACATTATTATCAAGACTTGACCGGTGTCGTTGGGTGACGGAAACGTTACTCAATGATCAAAGACCTTATACATGCAACTTGTTTACTTATACATATTAGGGCGTTACGTGCTTTCGTCCGGACTTTCCATTTCACGTGCATTATCATTTCACCTTGCTTGAGGTGAGTCTCACGGCCCCTTTCCTTTAAATTGTTTTAATACTTTGGGGGAGAAATCATGAATCAAAACTGTTTTATACTTGATATATCGGTCGAACTGTAACCTGCCGTATGATTAAATGTTCTTTACTTACCCTACAAATGAGTACATTTCGTTACATAACGAATTGTCACAAATCCCACTATTAATTGAATTTGATTAGTTTTGTTCGAAACGGTAACTAGTGAATAGATCTATTTGGGTTAACAACCCTACTTGATTGGTAGCTCCAATCCCGACGTGTGCATTTGTCGAGTAGTACACGCCAGTTATTATTGTTCCATTTCAGTATCTTTAGGGAAGATGCTATGAGTGGGTAAATCTGTTAGTTTCAAATTCAAAGTTCATTGTTAATCATTACATCACGGTGACCATGTTATTTATCTTGTATGCCTTAAACCTTTTACAAAACTGTTTGTAGAGTCTTAAACCTGTGAACTCACCAACTTTATGTTGACCCTTTTAAGCTCATGATTTTCTCAGGTAACTAGATGACGAACGCGGTGCAAACGGGTATTCTAAACTCTATCGGACCTCTTGCTCACGATGGAATCATAGCCCCCTTTATCATTTACCAACTTTTCAAGTATCTTAAGTATTCATCGTTAAAGACATCTTTTAATATTATTGCAATTTGTAAGACAATGTCATTATCACCACATTTTCCGCTGCAATCTAAATGACGTATTGTTATCTTTATTATATTTGCAAATTGTTCTAAGTATCCACGACTATGATTTCATGACGTCACACGCCTCCGTTCTCGAAAGTTCAGGGTGTGACAGATTGGTATCAGAGCCGTGGTTATAGCGAACTAGGTTTTTCAAAAACAAAACAAAAACAAAACCTGGACTATGACCCGCTCTGAGAATACCGTTTGCACGCAAGATCGCCTCTATTGGTAACAAGTTACTTTAGTTTACTTAATCATTACCATACGTGTCAAATTTAATTTCTTTGCTTAATTTTATACATCTTATGGTTACATTGTGCTAACACTACTTTTCCTTGGAACTTGTATTCGCAGTAATGACTTCCGGCACGCGAAGTCATTTGCATCACGAGCTCTGGGGAGAAGACCCCGCCATCATCACCGGAGTACACACCATCACCGATGGACTATGTCCCACCAGATTCCCCACCTGAGAGTCCTGCGCTAGGGACTGCTGCTGCTATGTTTCGTCACCCTCATTCCTACGTGTCTGATGATTCGGAGGAGCCGACCGAGGAGGTAGCTGCTGACGCGACTGCTGCCGACCCCGCTGGAGAGATGCCACCTGCTGCTGCACAGGATCCCGACCTCACCCCGGGACGTGCGAGGTCCATCCGATCGTATCGCCGCGGCTTTCGCGGTGGACGACGGGCCTTCACTGCCCGTAAGAGGACTGGTCTTCCCCGCCGTTCTCCCTCCCCTGAGGGGCCTGCCCTCAAAAGGCAGCGCCTCTCCATGCTTCCTCGCTTCGTCAGGATGCGCGACTCCGTTCGCCTCTGGAGGGCGCGCGAGGGACTCCCGAGCACCCATGAGCTTGGAGAGTCATCATCCATGGGAGCCACTCGACAGGCCGCCACCGTCCGGTTCTGCCCATTCACGGGAGAGCCTCTAGAGGACACTGTCCCTCTCCTGGTCACTCGTTTGATCAACTACGAGCGAGGACTAGAGACTGTCGAGGAGCGCGTCGACCAACGCGCGACCGTGACGAGCTTTGACCTCCTCGAGGCCAGAGTTCGCAGCTTGGAGGATTCCAGGACTGGCACCCAGGGCGCCATGGACTCCCTTCATGCTAACTTGACCGGCACCAGCATCGCCACCGCCAACAACTCGCTCGACGTCGAGTTGCTGCAGATGAGAGTTGCTACTCTCGAGGCTCAGGCAGGACATCTTCTTTCCTTCCTAGCCTTCTTGGCTTTGGTTGCTGGCGCATTTGCCCCACCTCCCGGACCTCACTTCTAGATAGTTAGATGGACCTACCCTAACCCCTTTTGGCCGCCATTTTATTAGTAAATCATGTATGTATTTGTTGGGATTGCACTCCCACTAGCTACTTTAACTTCATCTTTTGTATGATTTATAACTAATATGGCGATATGGTATGTATCTTTGGTTTATCTTATCATGTTATGTGGTTGTGTTTATTCTTATGTTCATGTTGTGTTGTGATTTTACTTGCATATATTGGTATCTATGATGTGTCGTGGTTGTTATTCTCGAGCTTGCAATAACCCCATTTTCATGTTGTCTAAAACGACTGTTTCTTTATGTTGACATTGAAACTTAAAGCAGAAACATGCCGCCTAGACGTAGTGCCAGGACCTCATCACCCCCACCACCATTGAGTGCCGCTGACATTGAGGCAATGATCAATGACCGCGTGGCTGAGATCATAGCCGCAAGCGAAGTCGAACGAAATCATGATCGACAACCTGAGAATGCACCACGTGGTAAGATTTTGACAATTCCAATGTTAGTGAACATCGTGACTACAATCAACCGTGATTTGTACTCAACGTTTTAACATTGCAGGACCACGCGACTGTTC